>JABASK010000458.1:1773-14620 GCA_019776465.1 Rambutanura hunanensis | reverse complement strand
ATGAGATTTTACCTCCATATCCAGGACAGAAGTAACAGAATTGCATTGGGGTAGCAGGTGGATTCCTGAGTCACTCCCTTTGTGTAAAATCCATGACAAGGTAGATTTTTTTTTACCAAGAGGATTGTTGCACCCTCTTCGTTAGCAACCTGTTATAGACGAAAACATCTTTAGATCAAAACAAAACGGTTGTGATGCTAAACTAACAACAATATAAGTTACATCAAGGTTTAGAACAATTATTACTAAAAGTCTAAAACATTGTTAAAACAGTTTAAAAAGAAGCAATAAGAACAAATTATGCAAAAGACACTTAGCAGGATGCAAATTGCAGTAGCAATTGAAGCATTAAGCGTAAGCATACAATAATTTACTTGACAGTTTTTGTTTGCTAATTACGAAACGCTCTAAACGTAATTAACAGTTTTTGAGTAATTAACTTATTTTTTTTTCTTTTTGATATTTTTAGAATAATTCTAGATTTTAGGAAGGCGTTAGTTATTCTAACGCTTGACTCTTTTTTTGTTGCGGAGCGAGTGCTTGCGTTTTTAGGTTTCTTTCAATATTGCATTTTGCCGTAAGCACTGGAACCACAACCAGGACCGCCGTAGTAGTAGCCGCCACGACCTTTGCCCCCACGGTGACTTCCATCTCCAATGTTACCACCACTTCCACTGCCATATGCCCCACGTCTTTTTCCACGGTGCCCTCCTCCGTCTCCACCGCTTCGCTTCAAAACGTCAAGAATTCCTTCTTGCGAAATGGCCGCAGCTGCTGCCAAGCGTTTTTCAAAAGCATGATGATTGGTGTGAGCTAACAGTAAAAAAAAGGTGACACTTGCTAAAATTTCAAAAAAAAATTTTTTTTAAACTCTAAATGTTTTCGAAACTTACGTTTGTAGAATTCTCCCAAACAGTAAGTATCCGGAAGCATAAGTCGAACACAATCAAAAACACGTGCATTTTTGGACAAGGCCGAGTCCAAGTTCCAAATCATGAACAAGTCTTCACGTTCGCGAATAGAAACTGAGATTCCGACAATGTCATCAGCCTCGTCAACAAAGTCGAACCAATGTTCGGCAGCACAGGCCATCAAGAGCTCACGCCAAACTTTGTCCTGTATTAATAATAGGGTCAACAGAGGTCACAGTTTGAGTGACATTCAATTAGCTTGATGATTTAGGCATTAGTCTTACCGTATCTCGCTTGGCAACACGGAATCGAAAAGTTCCACCCTTTGAATTGTACGATTCCTCCCAAACTGGCAGACGTTGCTCACGAGTGTAGTGCATACTGGAGAGAACCAAAAAAAAAAGTTGGATTAGATTTGTGCAAAAAAAAATTTGCGAAATGACTAAAATTTGGTACTTATTAGGATTGTGTTAAGGTTACCTGGTATGATGATTCAAGGCTGATGGAAGTGGGATGTTGCAAAGTACACGCCAAAATTCATGAACACTGTAGACTGTAAAGATATGGTGGAGATTTTCGGCAAATTCCTCAGCGTTCATACCATTGTGAGCGCTGAAATAAAAAAAAATTCCAGAACTCAGGTAAGATGAGAATTTTTTCGATTCGAAGTAACTTACCGGTCAATCCAGAAACTCCAGGGAGACTTGAGCGGAACAGGCTTGGTCGAGTAGATGTTGGTCTTACGGTTGATAACTTCGGTAAAGAAGTTAAAGGTCTCGGTAGTTCCGTTCACCGGTACGGATATGAGTCCAATTCCAGCGCTGGTCGATGGTTTTGGCTCTTGGTCATTGTTACACTTGACAACGACACAGTCGCCACCGCCCTCGTGTTGATCAGGCGTTGGCGTTTCTTTCTCTTCTTTCAAGGTCAATGCTCCCATTTGTTCAATTGTAATCGGTACCTGTACAAAAATCATTAGCCTTGCAGTCGTGTAGCTCTATGACTTAAGGTCAAAAGATAGACGGTAATATTATTCAGACTTTGAGGAGTAACATGACGATGGATGAGACACAACTGGATCCGTGTCATTGACCTTTTTCTAGAAAATTTCTCTTCGGGTGGATCCATAATTAACACAAGATTAATTAGATGCAAGGTTAACTTACGTTATCCATTATAAACAAACGATGTTTCTCCTTTGGGTCCAGAAGAAGTGAAATGTGCAGAGTGGAATTTTGTGCAGTGCTTGATTTTTAGTGATTTTTTGATGACTACTCCTTCCGCTTGACTACATTGAACTGACGAGTGAAATGACAAGACCCACATATTTTATAGATTGCAAGGAAATGACCTTTTGCGAGCTTCCCGAGAGTACGCATGCGCCAGCTCCATCATTCTTTGTCTAAAACTCAGAGGTCGATGACCTTTTCTTCTGACGTAATAGAACAGACGCGGTGGAGGGAGGGAGGGGTGAGGGTGACAGGAGCATTTATTGTTCCAAATATTTAGAGTCGAAAGACTGACAGCTGACTAGTTTTGCAGAAAGCGTGGCGGCGCATAATCTGAATGTCCATTGACTTCAATATTGGGCTAAACTCCTCTGAATTACTTCGTCACCTTCCTAATCCTAAACTATGAGTTATTAATATCAGTCATCTGTTTAGGGACGTGACTGTGGTTTGTTGTTGACCTGATAGAGTGATAACGATAAGGTGTTTCCACTTCACGTAAAGTCACACTTGGTGTATGGTGACTCATTTCATTACAGTGTTCCAATAACGTTAATTGAATCGTACCAATCGAGGGACCTTTAGCCTAACCTGTCAAAATGTCGATTTCGTATCAACAGGCAGATGTTGAATTTAAGAGGAAAGCCCAATCGATTGCATCAAATATCCTCAAGATTTCCCAAAATGGTAAGCCTAACGTGAAAACGTAACACGACGAAAATCGATTTAGTTAATTAATATGTACATATTTAAGTTTAGTCAGGAATTAAAGTTCAGTTTAGTAATAACTTAACATAACTGAAATGGAATTACATTTTGTACAATTTGTATTACAGCTTCATCAATTGAACGACTTCTTAGTTCATCCCACACGGATAACCAAGCAATTGCCCAAATGTAAGAAAATGTAATAAATCTTGTACAGTTTATGCCATAGGAGATCAGATAGTAGATGAATTTGAGGTGACTGGCTCGATCTTTCTAATATAATGAATGTTTTTCAGACATAGCATCACAGCTTACACGCATAATTTGTCCAAGGATACAGCAGAAGACTTGAAAATGCTCGCAACACTTGCCAGTGACAAACAAGAGAAACTGGAAAAAGATAAACTTATGTCCAATTATACGTCAGCGCTTAATTCGTTTCAGGAAGTTCAAAAGTGAGTTGAAAGAGACAACTCGATTCGATCGTTGTATCATAATCAAAGTACTTACAATCTGACATTTTTAAATACAACTAATTTACTTCTGTTTGGATATAGATCAAGTGTAACACGAGAGAAACAACAACTCAGAGAATTTCGTCACGACATGGGAGCCGACACACATATTCCACCGCCCCCACAATCTTATAAGTTGAAACAAATGCAAATGCAACAACAAGATGAGCAACATGAACTACAATTGGAAGAGCTACGACAAAGGGAAGAAGCCATACGGCGTTTGGAGGTAAATTGATCAATTCTGTTTCCATCCAAAAAGTAGTACTTTTCTCTAATTAAACACTTCACTTTTGTCCTGACGCAGTCCGACATTCTAGACGTGAATCAAATTTTTCGGGACTTGGCTACTTTTGTCCACGACCAAGGTGATACCATTGACTCGATCGAGGCCCATATTGAATCCTCTTCAATTCGTGTATCGGATGGTGTCCAACAACTTCAGAAGGCTAGCAATTATGCCGTAAGTAATGGATTTGACCATAACCTTTTTATAAAACATCAAAATCTATTGACAATGACAAGCGTTTGTTGACATTTAGACTTCAGCTCGAAAGAAAAAGGTGTGCCTGCTCTTGACTGGCTCAATAGCCTTGGTAGTCGTCATTCTGATTATCTATTATACTTCATAAACCATCACCATTGTCCAGTACCGTCGCGGTTGCACCCTTAAAACCGAAGAATCCAAGACGCTTTCAGTTGTCATCACCCAATCCTTTCCGTCATCTTCATTTGAGTTTCATTACATTCCAAGCATCCTGGATAATTTGGTGATTCGATGCTGTCAAACTGCTCGGTGCTTGAAGAAAATGACTTATTGCAAAAACTTGAACCTTAATTATTCAGGTAACGAAAAAATGTTTTTAAGTTGCGCCAAGCGCCATTTGCCAAACCTTAATTCCAGTTTTGCTTGTCCCTGATCAATGCTAGACGTCTAAACTTAACTTATTAGAAGAAGAAAAAAAGATTAATTAAAAATCTACAGAGTGTGATTAAAATCGTCTAAAGATGAACAAAACCCATGCTAACTAAAATGGACTAATTGACTTTTTATTTCATTTTAATCAATTATTACATGTAAATTGCGAGTTACTAAAGTGACAATTTTTTTTTCTGAAATGTCACTTATCGTAACTCGACTTTCTACGACTTTTCAAACGTTTTTCAGACCGATGAAAAGGAGTTTGTCTTGTTTGTTTTGTCAACTTAATCACAATTGAATTTAACTACAAATTGGGTTAATCATCAGACTATATAGACACAGTTAATTGACACAATTTTCCAGAACTAGTTATAATCTTCTAAAGTATTTTGACAAGGAGGAGAGTTTTTTTTAGTAAAGTATCTTGGATTGTCTAAAAAATTTGTCTAGAGAGAATTGAAAAAAGCACTAGGAAATTTTTTTTTGGAGAATAGCAGGAGAAAAAAAAAGAAATTCAGACCATTTTTTCAGTTTTTTAAGTTTCAAAGAATGAGTTATTTTTTGTTGTAAACTTAATAACCAGTTAACTGGCTCAAAAATTGAACTGTTGATTTTTTTGTCGTTTACCTTAAAAAAAAATCTTAACGAATTAATTAATTCTCTTGACTTTTAGCACATTTGCAACGCTAGTAGTGGCGTTGACCTGCTCAGAGGTCAAAAGGAACAAGACACTTCTATGTACATTATTTTTTTTTTGGTTTTGTCTAGCACTAACTCTAAAAAATTTTGTATTGGTTACTTTAAAAATTCACCAATCAAAAAAACGTCATCATCGACACCTTTTTTGTACAAATTGTACAAAACCCCAAATTTTTGTCAACTTATATCAAATGTACAAAAAACATTTGAGAATCATTTCGTGTACAAAAGAATTTCTAGTAAGAGATTATTATTGGTTAGGAGAGCTAACTAACTAAAACTAACTTATTGTTAGCTAACTAACCTACATAAACTACGCTTAATCTTGGAGGTTTTAACTTTTTTTTGGTTAAAAAGCTTAGCAAGCTTAACTAGTGAACTTTTTTTACTTGAAAGGTTTTTGGAACGCTAAAAATCGCGATCAATTAGCAGAACAAGGCTTCTTTTTTTGCACAACGCGCTGCGGGGGGACTTAATTGGAGGCAATTTAAGTTTTTGAAGCGCAGCATGGGGGCACTTGAAGATTATAACAATTAGAAAACAATTATGATATGTTTTGAATGAGATTATTTAAAATTAGCGACGTCCTGGATGGGTTCTCACGTCTAGCGTCTAATGTTACCAGGTTTTAAGGATTTTTTTGACTAAAGTGTCGCTTATTAGTTCAGCATTTTTTTTTAAGCAGGTTTGTTATTGCTTTCGGTTATAAGAAGCATTTGACAAGCGGAAAAAATTTCAGGTCAAGTAGTCCTCTTCCCCGTTTTCTTCCTTGATTGTGTAGCAATCAACTTCGAAGGCTTCTCGACCTAGAAGACATTTTATGTTTCAAAGTTTAAATTTTTTTTAGAATTTTTGAAATTTTTTAAGAATATTTGAAATTTTTTAGAATATTTTCGTCTAAATAACCTTACTGTCAAGAGAAGGTGTACGCACAGGGGCAGCCCTTCCAAGACGCGGTGGTACTGGTGGTGGCATCGCTGGAGGTGATGACGTCGGTGACGGTTGGGAAGGCCTACGATCTAGTCGAGGTGGGACCGGGGGTGGGGTAGTAGGAGCTGGAGTTGGGCTACTAGCAATCGTTACTGTACCTGGTGACCCCACTTGTCCATTTTCTGAACCAACGGATTTGATTGGTGGATGAGCCACCGTGGTGGCCCACGACGGGGAGCTAGAGGCCGATCCGTTTGAATTGGATTGTTGTGGTGACGCTGCTGCTGAGGAACTTGACCCACCGTAAATACTATCAACACTTCCGCTTTTACTTTTCGGCTTAGGTGGCGGAGGTGGAGCTTGTTTCGGCGGTTGAGCTGAGGCTCCACCTTCACCGTGACCATTTGGTTGGTCTTCAGTAGGAAGGTGGAGTGGTAACGACCGTGGAAATGGATCTGACGGGAGACCATTTCCTTTTTGTGGAAGAACAGCAGGTAGAGAATGCTGATGAACGAGCGAATGCGGTGGTTGCGTTGGCAACGATGGCAGTCTCCTTCTCTCTCGCTCTTCAATGGAATGTCGTCGCTCGACGTGTCCAGGACCTGGCCCTGAAAACCGACGAATAGGAAACGGAGATGGTGGGATCGGTTGAGTTTTACTGGGTTCACGTTGTTGAACTTTGGCGAACGTTTCTTGACCAGTGTAATATTCTTGGTCTAACCGTTGTTCCTGGATAGATCTATGATCCTGACCAAGGCGATGATCTTGACCGAGTCGATAGTCTTGACCTTGACGTTCTTGTGCAAGTCGATAGTCTTGACCTTGACGTTCTTGTGCAAGTCGATAATTTTCGCTTTGATGATCCTGAGTAGATCGATCATCTAGACCTTGTCGCTCTAGGCCAGATCGATAATCTTGTCGATCTTGTCCAGATCGATAGTCTTGAACGTGACGTTCTTGTCCGGGTCGATACTCTTGACCTGAACGATGATCATAACCTTGACTTGCTGACTGACCCACGTCTCTTTCGAAATTCAACCTCTCTTCCATTTCTTTTTTTGTCGGGTCATAGGGCGACGTGCCAGGCTGAGGAGTTATCGTCGATTGTTGTTGCGGGACGGTTGGCGTGACCTCAAAGGCCGAAACGCGGCTACGTACTGAAACAGTTGTAAAGATATCATTACCAGTTCCATGTCCAGTAGTTGGGGAATCTGTTAATTTGGTTGTTGGTGTTGGGGTTGTGGATAATTCTGAGGTTAGGGAATAGTTGGATGAGGTTGTGGTAGGCGTGATTGACTTGGCAGTGGAGCTGACTGGCGTGAGTGAATTGGGCGTCGTGACAGAAGTGAGGGAACTGGAAGTGGTAGAAGGAGTTAACGTAAGAATTCCAGTGGGACCAGTTCCCATGGGACCGTGAACGTGACCATGACCCAGGAACTTAGATGTGGGTGAGGGTGAATTTTCACTATGAGAGCCAGGTGACTGCTTTGAAGGGCTTAACGGGAGAATGGGATGGGGAACGGATGTGGTGGTCGGTTGTCCCACCACTGATCCCACTCTCAAACCGGACGATGAGGTCATCTTCTGGGATTTGGACAAAAGACCGGAAGCTGGGCTGGAACGGGGGAATGCTCGTCCTTTGCCCAAAAGAATAGGTCCCTTCCTGACTGCTCCCGCCGCTCCCGCTTCCCGAACTGTCTGCAACATAGTTGTCACTGCTGACCCAAATCTCACGTAACGATTTTATATCCAAAAGTTTAGTAGAGAGGACGAACAGAAGCAATAAGTGTTTTAGAACAAAACATAAAAAATTAAATGGAAAAAAGTGTAGTGTTAAATAAATTTTTGGATAAGAAAAAATGATACGCGGTGAAAACGAAACGGTTAGAAGAGTCTTTTCCTACAAAATGCTCAACGTGTTTCAAGTTTTCGGTAAGTTCGAAATACTTTTACCTGATTTTGCAGGCCAAACTTCTAGAAGATACTGGAGTACTTTGATTGGTGGTTGAAAGTCAAGGCTTTCTGCTGTCTGGTCATAGTAGATCATCAAAATCGGTCCAAAACACGTAGCCAATTGTGTTGGACCCATTTTATTACGATCACTTAATGAACAGACAAGACTCAAATGCTCCAGGATTAGTAGCAGTGTGCACTGAAATTCAAAACAATACTTTTCAAAAAAATTTTTTGAAGTATTTGGAAATAAGTTAAGGCTGTTCACCTCTATTAGGGGTCAATAACCTCAGGTTCTTTAGGTTTGTAAAGGTCGAGACCTTACCCGATTCGGTTTCGGTAGACACTCAATGATCGAAAAAAGTAGTCTAGCATTTCCTTCAGGATCATCAGGCAAACAAACGCTCAGAGCATCAACGAGCATTTGATACAGACACTTTGTTAGTAAAGGTTCTGGAAGTTCTCTCAAATAATCCTTGAGAACACCTACGGAATTTAACAAGGTCATAAAAGTCAAAGTTCAAAATGATCCACTTTATCAAGATAAACTGTAAAAAATTCTACTCTTACCCGCAATAACATTTATATCCGGAACATTTTCTGCTGACAAGTCTACTGTTCTTGGACTTCTTTCAAATGCTTCACGTAAAATTTGTTTTTTTGTAGCTGAACCACATAGACGATAGAGGCCAATGATGTCAAGTCCACGTCGTTCAATTTCCTCAATACATTTTTGTACTATAAGAGGAACATTAAGTCCTGAATCTTCCCGCATGACGACATTTCCCAAATCTGCTCCGAAAATCCCGACTTTTCTCAATTCACGGCGAAAGGCCTCTTGTGGTGGCGTATGTTTGAGCTTGACGTAGAGTGTACCACGTGGCTCGACCTTGATTGCCAATTGATGAAAGGCTGAAGTAGGATTAGTTTCACTAAGAATTTGTACTAGATTTACTGAGCCTTTGTAGCAGAGTCGGTGACGTAGTTGTGGATCCCACGAATAGATGAGAAAGTCAAGTTCCTTATTATTGACAAGATCTAACTCAAAAGTTTCATCCCAATCAAAATTTTGGTCACCAGTACAAACCACCGTACGAGCTTTATGTACGCGGTCACATTCTAGAACACAATAGAGGTCACGGGTTCGCACAGAAGCATCAGTGGTCCGAACAGTACTTCGTAGTGCCCTCCCGGCAAGTAAATGAACACGGAGAATACCCGAATGACCATGAATCGGTCCAGACCCACCAACCCCACCACCACTATCTGAGGCAGCAGAAGTAGGACGTTCAATTTTGTAACGAATGAATTCTGAAGGATTAATAGTTAGGAGTTTGAGGCGGGAATCAGCCGCTGCGCTAATGGAACTTGACGAAGTTGTAGAAGTTCGTGCCAGGCCATGAGCTGAAGTTAGGCGACCACGGTTGTCACTTTTTTCATCAAGTTGTAACTGGTCACGCGTTAAAAACTCCCGACTTAGAAGACTTCGGTTAAGAATTTCTTTTCTTAATCCGGAATCTGTCTCTTTGTCACTATGATCCGTCACGGAAGTAAGTCGGTGTAAGAGAGCAGAAGTTGATGTTGTACGACCTTCAGCTGACAGAAGGTCACGCGACCGAGACGTTGAAATTCCAAGTCGTGTCAAGGTTTCAGCACTTAGACTATCTTTAGTAAATGAAGCCGAAGTTGGTAGCGTCTCCCGAAGTCCGAGTGAAGTCAGGGCACTAGAAGTTGAAGGTGAGCGTCCTGCTAAAGCCCGGGCAAGGGTCGAATCTCCACCGGTAAGTCCCGGCCCGGCGTGACTTGTATACGGGGACGAATAGTACGATGTTTGATCCTGTGGGGTGACAAACTTCAAAATTTCAACAAAAAATGTTAAGTTTTCGAAAAAAAAAAGTTAAAATTTTTACTTTTCCCAAGAGTTGCAGTTGCGCCGCCTCCGACGCCTCCCAAGCTGAAAGTTGAGCCTGTGCCTGGTTTTCTCGATCAATATCCTCATGCAATCGCTTGATCTCTCTCTCAGTTCGCTGTGTATATAAAAAATATCTATAGAAAAGCGCATTGTCTTCTAGGAAATTCTAATGCAGTTCGAGTATTTCATGGATGCTAGCAAAAAATGTCCTTTCTCACAACTTACTTGTCTCGCTCTATCGAGAATGCTTAGATTTTCTGCACTATAGTTAAACTTGGCAGCTCGTTGTGTCTGCAGTAACTCTACGTCACGATTTGTCTTGAGTCGTTCATAAATGGCACTCGTTGACGGTGCTCGAGTAAGCCATGCCCGGTAGTCTGTTAGTTAAAGTCAATAGCACAAAAGGAGTTAAAACCTTTTTAATTTAATCTCCCAGGAACACGGGCGTTTTTTCGGGGGGAAGCTAAGCCGGGTACTAGGAGGAGCGGACTTGAACTCTTTCTTTATTTTTTCAAAAGATCAAAACGTTAAAGTCAAGAGGTTCAAGAGGAAAAGACGTCAAAAGGAACTTTTTGGTTCTAGAACTTAGAAGTTGGTTCTAAAGAACTAGGAACCAGCAGGCCTTCCTAACACTTTCTAATGAAATCAAATAATCAATACTCATCCGATTCCCATCAGACAAGATGGGATTCGGAAGAGAAAGAATGTCTCTTCCAAGTTGTCAACGTTAAGGAAAGAGACAAACCGATGAAATTTTTCGTCACTTCATTACGTCCCTCATTTTGTGTCATCGTCGTCTTAATTCAGAACGTGAAACTTTACAGAAGAGATGAGCCTATTTTCAAAAGAAAGTTGACAACAGGAGGTCATTACCCCCTCCCCCCTCCCAAATTAGATCATTTCATTTTCAAAAAATTTCAAGCTCTACTCGGCAAAAATTTTTGGCGAGACTTTTTCTTTTATTTGTTCGTACCTCGATCTTTCCTAGAAGTAGCCATTTCAGGAGCTGATGTAGCACCACCGTCACTTTCATCTTGACTATCCAAACCTGATGCTAAGAACAAGGCTCGTCGTCCTGACATGCTCGCGGAAGAGGTCAATTCACCCATTATTCCACGCTTATCAAACCGTAAAGTAGACTTTCGTCCTCCGCCTCCTCGTCCACCCCGGACAAAATCCCGGGGTAAAGAATTACTCCGACCATTAGTCAAGCCTAGTGATCTTCTTGTTGAGGCTGGAAGCGATAGACCAGTAGACGCTCGAAGGGACGGAGCATAGGTCATGGCTTCTGAGTCGGAAGCATAGTCAAGTACTGGTTTGCGACGAATTGGAACTGACATACGGGAGGAGCTCAAGCCTAAACCAACAAAAAAAAACGTTTTTTTTAATATTATTTTTATAACTAAAATTTTTAGAAGCGTTCGTATCCTTTTGTCAAAATTCAGAGTTACTCAGCTTCGATGGGCCCATCGTTTAAAACTAAATTAGTCCCTTCTAGTTTTCTCGACAAAAAAAAGTTTTAGAAGCTACCATGGGCTTTTCTAACTTTTTTTTTCTTCCTAGAATAGCTTTTCAAGTCTAGCTCAATTTCGTTTCAATTTACGTATAATGACAAGGATTTTGAAAAAGAACAATGAAACTTATTTTCCAGTCTCACAGCGTCTTTTCTCCTCCTTTCCCCAGTTTTCATGAAACTAAAAAAAATAGAAGACGCTTCGTGCCGCATAGCGTTATTGCTTGTCCACAAATTCGTTTTATTACTCCCGTTCTTTTGTCCCCTTGTCATCGTCAGCCAATTTGTCATTCCTTTTCAGTTCCGACAGCTTTACACTTCCGTACAATATCTTTTCTTTGTTCCAGTCCTTAGAGCTGGAAGGAACTAATAACTTAACACTTCTCAAATTAACACTGAAAATGTACGCTAACTTCCTGAATTATGCATTACTATAAGGGTAAATTCAGTAATTTCCTCGAAATTAAAGGAAGTTTATGACTTTTTCTGCAAAAAAAGAACAAAGAGGAAGCAATAAATGCAATAAGGTTTATTTCGTTGGACTCAAATCCGCTCATTTTTTGGTTAGAGCTTCTGAAGCGACGCAGGTCTTGATTTTTTTCTGTCATGCAAACTCTCGACAAACTTCTAATCAACAATTGACTTTAACCAAATGTCGAGTTAACCACTGTCGCTGTAATGTCTGTCGGCGATTCGAGAGAAAGCAGAAATCTGTCGTTTCCTTGTGAAGCAGAAACCCAAGAGGGAGAAAGTGGGGTGGGCTTAGGAAGAAAGCGAAGAGAAAGTGTGGAGTTGAATACAAATCGATGTATATTTCACAAAAATGAAGCGCTTCGTAGTACGACAACGAGGAGTCTAGAATTTTGTAAAGAAAAAAAAAAGTAGTCTTCTGCTTTACTTTACTTTCCGTAGAAAATGAAAATAAGTAGATTTTTTTAAAAAAAAAAAAGAAGGCAAAACTTTGCCGTTTTCCTGTTCCTCTCTTGGTGTTTCTTTCCTTTCGGATTTTCGGGAGCTGAACCTTCCTAATGAAAAAATGTCGTCAAGAAATAAAAAAAAAAGTTGATGACATTCTCTTGTCCATAAACGACTTCGAAATGGGTTAGATGAGTTTTGAAAATGAATCACCATTTTTTTTTTAAAAAAAAATGTTGTGCAGTGAAGTTTGAAAAGTTTCAAAATTCCGTGGGCGGAAGTGACGCAAGTAAGTTTTACCTAGTTTTTTTTAGGTATCGCGTCAATTTTTAGTATAACCTGCCGAAACTTGTTTCCTATCAATAAAGTACCTCCTCTTCCTTCCAGAAACGATGGATCAGCTGTCATTGAGATGAAATAATGGATGAGAATGAAAAAAAAAGTAAAAGTTTTATTTTTTCGTTCCGATGTGGAAAGTATGTTTTTTTTTTGTCTAGAAAAAACACGCTTGTCTCCTTTCTTACTCGACCTGTCAAAAAGTCGAAAGCCCCACCACCACCGATGCCACCAAACTGAGCGCGACGTCATCTAACACGTTCCCGGAAAACGGTGAAAAACACATCACCCGAAAAACCTAGCC
>JABASK010000457.1:0-14621 GCA_019776465.1 Rambutanura hunanensis | reverse complement strand
GTGTAACGAGGTCGACAAAGCGTTTGGGGCCTAAGCTCCAGGATTAGCTTCGCAGTGTAATGGTTGCGCTTTGTCAATCAATCCTTTGTGGAACTAATAGAAAGAAAATTGATTTCGTTGCAAAAATTAATCAATACTAAATGAAATACGCGGCCTAATGAAAATTTGGAGTATTGATGCAGTATATGAAGCAAGCAGACTTTAATTTTGTCTTGCTACTAATTCGCCAAGTTCAAACAAAATTTTGTTGAAAAGTAGAATTTATCACACACAGTGGACAAAAAAAAACTTGAAAAAGTAAGCCTTCCAATTTCTTGATTAGTTTGGTAGCAAACAACTGAACAGTCATTAATCTTACAATCTCGTGAACAATACAAGTGTCAACTAAACTTTTCACGGGAGAAGTTGTAAATACTATTATCGTCTACAATAGACTTCAAATGACCACATTGAATTTGAAATTGACAGGATTAGTTGTAAACGAAATGCATTTGAGCGAATTTGAGGAGTGATTACTAAGAACATTTGAGCACCCAGCCAAACTCAGCAGTCAGCGGTAAGGAACCGTTTCGGCAAAGACGCTTATCACTGAAACTGATGAAAAGTGAAGGAGCACGAAATCAGCGAAATTGAACACTGGAAAAGGGCTGGAGCAAGACATTGAAGGAGTGCACTGAACCAAAAAATGAGAAAAGTTCACGCTTGTCTTGTTTGTAATTTAATACAGTAGCGAATTCGGTGACGGATTCTTTAGTTCAACTTTTCCTTTAGTAGGGTAAGATTATGTAGTAACGTGTGCAGCGGTGGTTGGGAAAAGTATTGGATGGCAAAACTTTGTGCAATAAAATACTTTTTCGCCATGGGTGGGGCCATGGGTTTTTTATTTAATCCCTTCTTGGCCTAAAATTTCATCCTTAGCCCACCCAATTAGTAAACTTGCCTTCCAACAACCACAAGACTTTAATGGAGACAAAGAAATAAAAAAGTAACTTGTTTTATGACTATGCCGCTTGTTGCTTTTCGCCAAAATTTATTTCTACACTGACTTTTATTAACCACGAGATTCATTTTCTCCAAGGAATTTCATTATGGTGCGTGGATATAATTCCATTGCAGGACGACAGAAAAAGCGAGCAAAAATTCAATCCATCTTTGTTTCATTCATAGTCGTGCATTAGTTAGTACAGCCTAAAAATCTCTTTTGCAAAATCAAGCACCTGACCGCTTCACATTTTTTAATCATAAGTTTCTTCCCATTATCCCATTACACTATGTAGTTGAAGCCAAGACGTGGGAAGACACTTGCTGCTATCTCAACCGAACAATTGATACCTCACCGCCATTTGATTCTATAGAATCAATGTTTGCTTTCCTTGAAAATAATGAATCTGGATAGCACGTGCTGGCATTAAAAAATTCTGAAAATGCTAGAAAATTTCTAGCCCATTCAAATTCTGTTATTCGCAAATCAGCTACCTAAAATCCACATTTACATCTGACTAAATTTTGACAAAGGAGCCCACAGTGCGAAATACCACTGGGGTGAATATCTTTGTACGTACGATTCATATCTTTCCCGCCTGGGTTCATCCGCCACGGGTTATTTTTCGCGTCAAGAAAAACTTTTCTTATTTCCTACATCATTTCAATTGCAATATTGCAAAGTCTATAGAAAGGGTTTTTCTTTCAGGTAGAAGCGTTGATGTAATTGATGATTTCGCCATCGCTCTATTATAAAGGTTTAATTGATTGAAATTAATTAAGGTTTCACTTGACTCTGTCTTCTCCTAAACCTCTAAAGGTACTGTACCGTCCATGTCGAGAAATTGGAGNAATTGATGATTTCGCCATCGCTCTATTATAAAGGTTTAATTGATTGAAATTAATTAAGGTTTCACTTGACTCTGTCTTCTCCTAAACCTCTAAAGGTACTGTACCGTCCATGTCGAGAAATTGGAGTAACAGAGAAACTGAAATTAGAGAAATACCTGAAAGTGCTTAAACATTAAGCATTGTGAGCGATGGCATAATCTTCGCTGTCGTTCAAATCCACAAGACTTCTGTAGCGTATTGCCATTCACATGGCCAAAAAAAAAAAAAAAACGTTGTTCTTCAAAAAATATAGTAATACATATACGGTTACTGAAACACAGTTGACAAACAAAAAACAGTGATACGTTAAATACGTTTTATGATTTTGTTCACAAGATAGTTTTACTTGGTACCAGGAGCGTCATTTCCAAAAAGAAAAAGGGATTTGCAGGAATGAAATTTAAATTTTAAACCGCAAACTTCCTTAAAAGCAAACAAGTGGTAGTCTTATAATTTCCCACGAAAATGGCATTATGAGTCGTTTTATAAACCGACCTACTAACCCGTTGATCTTTTGTCTTTAGCGATCTTGAATGGTATAAAAGTCTGCTTCTTCGTGCTGCCTGTGGATGGAACCAGGGGTTTCGAATTTAAACACCTCGAGTTTGACCCCGTAGCGCGTGAACTCTCAGTTTTTCCAGTATTGTTCCAAGGCCACGACGATACGTTGTTCTCACAACAAAATTTGGACAATGAACAAATTGCATTTGATTGTGGTATGGAAGAGAAAGGAATTCATCGGAGTCTAATTCATTATTCAATGTAACAAAAGAGAAAGTCTTTTCTCTACTGTGAGGAGGTTCTTCCCCAGAGATGACGATGCATCGAGGGCGTTTACAATAAAGAGGACTCAAAGTGTGTCACACCAATTCTAAAGATTTACAATACAACATTCTTCACGCCAACTTTTTTTTTCAGGCCGAAAGAATATGACGTTAGCTTGACTACACACAAGGGGGTTAATCGTCGACCTAATGACATCATACTTTCGCGCCCCTTCTTGCTACCAGTCACACTCGCACATTTAGCCCGTTACCTTTATCCGGCCCTGTCACCTCTACACTTTATAACTTATTCAGATGAAACAAACTATTTATAACATGAAAATGGAACTGGCATAACTAGAAGCTCCGCCGTAATTTGTCACCTTTTTCGTTCTTTAAAAACCTTTTCATTTGACTATGATGGAAGAGTTTTTAAGATGAAAATGAAAGGAGTCAGTTCGGAATGCCTTTCGTAGTAAGAATGGTGATGTCAGGCGTCCTGACGTCTTCACAACGGGACAGGAAGGGCAAAAGTCAAGTTCCGTGGATTGTTGGAGAAAGGAGGTGTTGTCTTGGACGGCGAAAGTGATAGGAAACTTTTGATGATTTCTCAACTCTGCTTCCTTTCTTCTTTTCTTTTGGGCATTTTGGAATGCAGAAGATGAGTAAAGCCTTTGGCCCAGCCAACCTCTTTCGATTCAATCATGCAGCCATGTCATCCATTCCATTCAATTATCTTCAGCTCACTTTCACACCCATCACAAACCTAGAGTCTAAGATATAAAGCAAAGAGACGTCAAGAAAAACCCTGTTCCTAACTTTTTTCTAGGACAAAATAAAGAGTCAAAGATGATAAATGGTCAGTACAGCTGATGCTGAGTCGTCTTCAAACTTTTTCGGTAATTCAGAATACGAAACGAAAAAAGACAATAAAAAAAAATTTCCACCATAAACCTACTCCCCATCAATTGGGATGTTTCGAGCATGACAACGCTAATTTGTTTTACTGGTGATTTTTGCTACATCAAATCTACCATAAATTTCGAATTAATACCATAGGGACTTTATTGCAGATGGAGACTAAAAAACGTTTATTGAACGCTTAAACGTTGAAAAGCGAAAAATAAATTTTTTGAGGAAAAATTTTTTTCGCAAAAATTTTTTTTTTACTGCAAATTTTCGGGACCAAAATATTTTTTTAAAAAAAGTTTCTGAGAAAAATAGCAAAGAGGGAGGGAGGGGGGGGGAGCGTTTGGTGCAAAAACAAATTTCTTTGTGGAAAATTTTTGTTGATTTTTGCTAACAACAAACCTAAAAACCCACTTTTTAGTATTTGCTAATCGCTACTCCAATTGTTTTGTAGTAAAACTTCCTCAACAATTATTTTCTTCCTCCAAATTTCTTTTCTTTTATAACTAGCGCCAGTCTCTATGTCGTTTTGGATAACCTAACATCTAACCACCTCGTCGCGTCGTCAATCATCATTCAATTGTGTAAGTTAGCGGATCGATTTTCACCTTAGATTCGATCAGGCCATTCATCTTATCATTCACCGGCATTTGAATAGTCTAGTAATCTGATGCCGTTTTCTGTCAGTTCAAAATATAAAAAATTCTACCGTTATTTGAAACTCGCAAACCTGATAAGGCGTCGGCAAAGAGAAGGTTCGCTTTTACCAACAGCAAAGAAAGCAGGTGGAGTGAAAAACCCCTTTAAGAGGCCAAGGTTTGAAAAACTGTAGCTAAAAGTGACATACGGGTTTCCCACGAAAAACCAAACACCTCTTAAATTTGTAAAAATTTAAACTTGCAAAAAATGGAGAAAATTCGGAACAAATTACCCAATAAAGTACAAAGTCCAATTAGACTGTATCCCTCGATTTAATTTTTGTATTTGATTTTTAGTTTATTACAAATTTTTCGCCGTTTTAAATTTTTACAAATTTAAGACGTGTTTGGTTTTTCGTGGGAAACCCTATACAATGGGTCTCACTTGCTCTGGGCGATGACCATATTAAAATCGAGCAACAGCTTCATGGCCCCCTACCGGCAATCCATCATAATATACATCGAACGAATCTGACGAAAATAGAAATTTTGATTTCAAACAGTATTCCCCTCTGGAGGAGAAAAAGATTGCCGGTGGCAATTACTTCAGAACAATGCCATTACAAGTTTGGAAAAAAGGGTATGGTTTAATTGAAAACCATATTTTTATAATTTATAGCAGAACAAATGTCTTACTTTATGAAGCAAAAAATGGCCTAAATTTTATTTTATTCATGAGTTGCTGCCTCGGCATATCTTCTTAAAGAAGGCTAAAGTGCTTGGATGCAATTGAAAAAACACTTTGAGGAGGATGAATAATTATTTAATTAGAAAACGGGAAGAGAAAGTGAAAGAGTTGGAAATTAGGTGATGAAATTGAATAGATTGTGAAAGCGAGAAGAAAGAATTGAATTTTTTTTAAACAAGGGGGCTTTTGGTGTAAACCTTCCTATTTTCAAAATTTTATTTCTCGCGCCAATGAGGAAAGACGCGTAGATTCAAGAATTAGATCAATAAATGAGATCTAGAGGCCCTTTCAGAATCCTTTCTAGGCTTTGATCTCAGTCGACGCCAGTAATTACGTGTACAGGATCGACCAACCACTGCTCAAACACCTTTGCTCTAAGTCTAAACACTACTTATACTGTACGTTATATTCCCAGTGCAGACTTCAACTGACAAAAACTACGGCCAGAACACTGCAAAGGTTAACTGTAAGTGGTCTGAAATCAATTTCTACCGAAAGGTCAATGCCAGGACTAGAACTGGTTTGACCACGACGTAACTCCCTAGGCTTCACGACAAAGGTCAAAGTCGTTTTTTGACATACAGCTTCCGACGTCTGGAAAACTTTCTATTTTCATTGAAACGTCTACCGTCTGTGGTTGTCATCGTTGGCCAATTCACTCTAATGTCATCCACCTGAAAGAAATTTTTCCCACATAATAGTTCTTTATGGCAGTTGTGCACTGACAGTTTTGAAAGTTCAAAACTCGAAAAGAAAGTATCAGAGACAAATGCTGATTCCTATTGACTTATAAATTGTCTTTGAAAATTCGTAGTTTTCCGTACATCCCAAAAGTTTTCCATGCTCTGCGACTTACGTTGCTTTATACAGAAATAACTTCGAATTATAGGGTATTGTGTCAATGACCGGTAGCGTGACATTCACGAGTCCAGGTTACACCTACCTACCAGCTTAAAACGTGTAGATCCATTTTCTACATTCAATACCTGATATCCAGTTTTTTTTTAAAAGGTCAACCAATTACTTGAAACTAGGAAATATTTGCGCTAACTACTCAAATGGCGACGGCATTAATGATAAAATGTTAAATCAAAGCCTGCTCCAATTTACCAAGCCTTTGTTTTCTACGTTTGAATCAATGCTAAAATTCTGTCCCAAAAAGCACCCTGAAATGAAATGTGAAAAAAGGCTAATATAGGGAGAATTTGAGAACAGAAGAAAGAAGTCAGAATCTCATTTTCCAATTATTCTTTTGGCCTTTAAGTCAAACGCTAGGTGATGAAAATGCCTTCAGTTCAAAAAGTCATTCGTTTAAATTGGATCATCAAAGGATTTCATAAATTTCCTATTTTTTAATTCGAAGTGAAAATCGGACAGGAATACATACCGCCAGGCCGAGAATACACGATTTCGTCTAACTATAAACCCACATAGAAAAGTCGAACGAGAAGGTCAAGTCCTAAAGGGATTTGGGAGTGACTGATTTAGTTGAGACTTCTAGAATACTTTTTAGGCGATGAGAATAATTCTTGGAAATTATTTAGAACTAGACAGAGATGAATACAGGCTTTGTGGCTCCATTCTCGAAACTCTAATCCGCCATACTAAAATTAATGACGGGCTTTGACAGTTTCAATTCAAAGGTAATATTTCACTTCCCTACCATGCTTGACATATGCCAAAAACCTTCATTTTCCATTGCTAAAAGGTTCTTATTTGGTTTTGGAATTGGAGAAAGTGCAACAACAAGTTTCCAAAACATGTCTTTTCCCAGTTTTATTCCAGAGTTTGATAGTTAAGAAACTCTTAAGGGAACGACTTCAGGTCCAAACGTCGGTGAAAGCATAAGCAGGTTAACTGCGCACTACAACTCAAGTAGTGTATTCATGAAAGCCAAATTGGCGACCTCATCTGGCAATCTGAAGTTACTTAAGAAAATTAGATTGGAGATCTTTCCTCTTCTGAAGTGCGTTCTGGACTAGATTTAATTCTGAGACCAATTACGAAACGAGTAGGTCAAGCCCCCACCTTTGTTTATCTACAACGACTGATATTACTTGGAGACAAAATTAATAAGTGATAATGCCCTACCAATAATTTTTAGTGAGAGAAAGTGCTGCGTCAATTTTTTTTTGTTTATATACTTTCTCTTTTCGCTAAACAAGCAAAGGAGGATATTGGCCTAAAATTTGTTCTCGGCGTATAAGTGACGCAGATCCGAACTTATACATATCTAACTAGTAGTAGTAACTTAGCGTGGTCTGAAGTAACATGGAAGTTTGCCCTAATTCTCCAAGTCATCACGAGTGACAGGACGCAACTTTCAGGCTTTTTAATTTTGAAGTCATAAGTTTATTTTAATTTGTTGTGTATACCTAAACTTTAATGAAATGAAAGTCCGGACGCTTCTGTGCAAAAACTAATTTTTAATGAAAGAGACCGGGAGAGTACAAGGGTCACACTATTTATTCCATCTCTGCTTTTGGAAAATCAAGTTAAATTAACATGCTTTTAAGGTCGATTCAATTTTTGATAAACACCTTGACTTGTAAAAAAAAGTTGCAGCACACGTTTCCTATTCAATTACAAAAATTACACCTCGCCGCCTTCGCCCTTGATATTTTTTTTAGAAAAATTCATGAATATATGAATTCAAACATGTAGCACGAGTTTCACAATTAAATATAATTTTACATGCCTTACAATTTTACCCTATACGACCCAGAACTTTTTAATTAAACTTCAAGATCAAATTCACTTTTCTCAATTTCGTGCATCGTGAACAGGTATGGAGAGTCTGCAATTAATTTAGACTTGATGTCAATCAACGACTCCTTGGAGAACTAGAAAGTAGAAATAGGAAAACAGACGTGAGAAGTTTTTTTTAGTTTAAAGAAAAATTGACATCCCTCGTCAACAGATCATTTAAAAAAAAAAACACGCTCGAGACGGGAGCTTATGTCAAACTAAATTGATCAACACCCGGGGAAAAAAGTTCGACGTGAGACGAATTTTTGTTCAAGAAACTCACACCAACGAAGCATAGATTTACACTATTATATAAGGGTGTAAGTGTTTAAAGGAGGTTAAAAAGGAGATGATGGAAGCTTGAATACCTATATCGGATTTGGTCGTGATCATGGAGCGATTGGGAAGTGGGCTGAAAGGCGATAAAAATAAGATTTAGAGCACTATTCCCGGCCAGGATTTTAGGTTTATAATAAACCGCCAGGAAGACGGATTGAAGAAAGGCTCAAGTCAGCTTTCACCAAGCAGACGAAACGTAGTCAATGGTCCATAAACACCGGAAAAGGTCAAACGTGAAACCATTACTAGAAGAACCAAACACATTCACGTTCATTCTATTTTTCTATTTTGCATATTCGAATCTTTTCTGTTCAAATTAAAGCAACAAATTGAAATTCTCAAAAGAAGGCTTACTAATTTAACGGGAGTATCACATCAACGACGTGGACGTCTCGAATCGTCTGCTACGCGACCACGTACGCCAAGTCTTACCGCATCAAATATGTCGCCGCGGGAAGTTTACGCGGCTTCGCCCCCTTTTACTCTAGCGTCGATTTGACTCGACCACACCCCCTTTACAGAAAAAAAGTTTCACGAAAATGAGGACTATTGTAAAACTCTATCATTCAAAGCTAACGGGGAGGGGGATTTTACACAAGTCTCCTTCCGGGAATTGCACGAGGTGACCTTATAAGCTTCTAGCACCCGGTGAGTTCCTGGATACGTCCAAGAATAGACGCATAATCGTCGCCATTAAAATAAACGGAGGAGCTACCATATCAAAGAACAGATTTTGAGTAAGAGAAACGGAGAATGGAAATGAGTCAATAAGTGGCCAAAAGCCGACTTCTGTCGTCCTTTCTAGTAGCTCCGGATAATGGGAAGTAGGTGAAAGTTTAGATTGTCTTGGTAATGATCTCAATTTAATACCACACCATATACCACATCACATTATCATTTCTAGAACTCCAATTTCTTCTTCTGCATCACTAACCTCTTGATCTGCCCCTTTTTACTATCGTTTGCACACAAAAAATACCAAAGTTGAAATACCAGTCCCCACTTCGTCACAACTCCCAGTACAAAAAAGCCTTTACAAAAATTTATAGTCCTGGATGTTGAACTTTGAGCTCTTGTATTCTGGGTGTATTATATTCATTTTACCTCAAAATTTTATTTAACAAAAAACACTATTTTCTTTAAAAGACGATCATTTTGCACTTAAGGAACATTCAGCAAAGGAGTCCAAAATTAGAACTTTATCCATTGTTCTCAACGGAATCGGTAGAGTGGAAAAAGGGTGGCGCTTCGAGGTCAAAACATGCTCGTCGTAAGGATATTGCAGGAAAACGTCACAGCCTGCAAGTTGCAAGCTGCAACTCATTACCTCTAAAAAATCCAAGCGACTAACTTTTTCAACTATGAAGTTTACCTCTTCCGTAACATCGAGCCTTGGCATGTATAGTATTTTTTTAGATGTTAACTATCTTTGAAAAAGGTACTAACGCACGGGTAGGAACCATTCTACTACTCCCCATCTTCGATTTAAAAAAAAAACTGAATAAAGAACCGCCACTTTTTCCAGTGGGAGTCAGAACCAAAGCGACAGTTAGGGGTGCCGTTACATAAAAATCAATTGACTTTATAGTGACATCTGAAATTTCGAGAGACTGGGATAAGGGCGAGGCTTGGATTTAAAATGGTGGATATGGTTGACATCTGGATAAGAACAAGCATGGATCTCCACTTTGGGGAGCACTATTTAGGACTCTGTACATTTTGAAATCAAGGGGCCAAGCCAATGTGTTGAAAAAAGTTCTAGAAGGCTCAAATTGAAAACTAAAAATAGAAAGAAGAAAGTTGTAACTGAAACTAGGTCCTTGATTTTCAAGTTCTTCCGCTCACCACCTTTTGCTGGAGAAGAAGGAAGGCGCTCAAATGAGCATTTCCTTATCGGGTTCCGTTTTGTAAGTCAGCGAGGAGGCCTATTATACAAGAGGTTCCATGCCGTTTTAAAAAGCCCGCTACTAACCCCGCCTGCTAGAATTCGCCTCTTTCAAAACTTTTTCTCAGACATTCTGGAATTAATTCTCATTTAAAACCCGGAAAGACCCATTTCCCTCAACAACTTCTCTCAGTTAGCTACACGACTCAACCAGCTTAAACATGCGGGGGTATTTTCTTTGGTATTTAGCAACAGCGTTTCAAAGTTTGTAAACACTAGAGTTGTACCAACTTTATTCAAACGGGTCTATGATACGACGCCGTAACATTTTACACTAATAGCCAGGAAATGGCTTCATTTACAATGTTCGCTACTAAAAAAAAAGGTTAAAAATGAATCCGTTCCCGTTTCTAAAAGAGGACGAAGACTTTCATCAAGTTTTTTTTTTAAATTATCCTTAATATCCACTCAAGAGACGAGGCCAAATTCGTCCTCTGTTTCAAATTCTAAAATTCTGTTCCAAAATAAATGAGCCATTTCATCCCGCGTGACACACGAGTAGGAAAGGAGACATTCGAGGAAAGAAAATGAGACCGGGGGAAATGTCTCTGTGGGAATCCCATTAGATTTCTTCAATGGAAATCCGGAGAGATAAACAATGAGGGGAAAGTGAATGGCTTTCCCCACAGAATGAATCAGAGGCGTAAATTACGCCTCTCCGTCTTGGTTCGAGATTGAACTCTACAAAAACCTCTCAACGAACAAAGAACACCCATTGGTAGAAAAGTAAACAATGAGATTTTCTGCCCAGGACAAATTTCGTCATAAAGAAAGCTAATTCATCGCTAATTCAATTAGTAACTACAAGAAAAACAAGCGATAGCTGTCACAGGTTTCCTCCGCAATCAAAGAAAACTACTATTTCTTTCAAAATTGGCATGTTGTTAAGGTGGTACGCAGCAGTAATTTCTTTCAAATGCCGTCGGCCTTCAAACCAAATACCTCCAAAGGTAGCGTTTAGAAGATCTAGAGCGGAAACGCTAGATCGAGAATACCAAGAGTTTGAATTCAAAGAAAAACCAAAAGTTGAAAAGTTCTCATTTTTTTTAAATTTTGTATAAATCAAAAATGTGTATTTCAGCTCAATCATAAGATTTCGTTTCGAACACGCTGTAAAAACTAGTAGTGTACAAAGTAGCGACTGAAATTAAAAAAAAATAGTTGCAACTAAAATCCCGTGGTTGGAAAAAGTACAAAATTCTGAATTTGAAAAATGACGAGCCTTTAGTGGAAAAGTGTTCGTCTCAAAATTAAAACCCGACAAACAAATATGCTTTCGAAAGGAATTGCTGTTTGGAAGTATGGTTTCGGTATACCACTGGAATCCAATTCTCAAGAATGGTTTCAAAAGGAATGCTGACGGTGATTTCCCGGGGTGATAAAAGAGGTAAGGTTTGAAATAGTATTTTCACTGTCGCGTACACTGTGGTTTGGCACTGGAACCTACCACCATACGGGAGAAATCCGGGTGTGAAAACGAACTACTGTCTCCCAAGGTTACTTTCATGACAGGAAAGGAAGGTAAATAAATCCATGATTTGGTTCCTGGTTTACCTTTGTTCCGACAGCTTGGCTTTGTCTCCTTTTACTCCGAACCGAGAAAGCAAATCGAGAACCTTATTTTACTTTAACCCTCTAGTTCCCTTTTTTCCCCAGTTCGAAATCCCTCACAGCCTCCCCATCTGGCTCCTTATTGTCATTTTCAAATTATCAAACGGAACGTTGAGGGCAAAGAGGGAACTCGATGTCACTACCACTTCCTTCACCCACTCTACGGAAGAGTATCCAAAAAGTTCAAACTGCTGCCATTATTCCCGCCTTTGGTTTCATTTCCTCAGCTTGAGTATTCCCAGCGTCCATTTCCTCAGCCTAACGAATGTGTAAAGGAAAAGCAGGGAGGAGGGCCGTTTAGTGAAACTTCGACCAACATCCAAGACTTGACTACGTACTTCCGTTGAATCTTGGAGAGTGGGTGATATCCGGATTCATCTTCTTTCTTCCCGCACATAATCATCTTCTCCACCTAAATTCCTCATTTTTTGAGCTTTGCACGGATCACGAGAAGCTTCGAGACGGAGAAAGTAATTAGACATCCGAAGGGAAACCATAGTGGATCATAAAAAGGTGGACCTCGAATCCACACTTGGATATCCTCCCACCTAATCAAATACCACCACTTCATTTAAGACCATAGGGCACAATCTGCTGTTGAAGATCTCCTCTAATAAATCCAACTTTCTAAAAATGATGTAATGGAACAAAAGGCCCTCTATGAAAGTTTACGACAGGGTTAACTAAAATAAAATAATTAATCGCTTTTTAATTTATTTCCGTGGCAGCTGGCATGACTCCTGACCGATGGTTAGTCGACAGCTATGAAAAGTATCATCCAGTAATAAAGGAGTGGCTAGACCTGTATAAACTACCAGTCCGTAACCTCACAAAAGAGGAGTCAGGGGTAATGAGTTCGTCCAATGACACGTCCTGCACAAATCCTTCAATAATATTGAAGACTTGAGAAAATCCTCATTGAAAAAAGCGTAACTCTATTCCCTTCGCTTTCAACGGAGGGAGGAGAACTAAAATCCAAAAGCTAAATTCATTAAAACGGGATCCAGCAGCGAACGTCAGTCCCAACGGCGTCATTTTGATACTACGTAGAAAACTGCCAAAAATGGTTCTACTACTTGTGGCAATATGGATTCTTGACTACTGTGAGATAGACGACCTGAAATGGCAAGGGATGACAGAAAGTGTATTATGATGTGGACTCTACACAAGCAACACTTTCGACCAAAACGCTTTCAAACTTGGAAAGTTTTCCCTTAAGTTGAATTACAACAGCGCTGCTTTAAGTTAAACATGAACTTAACGAAACTTTACAACCGGTTTTAAACTCGAAGAATTATGGTGGCAAAAATTAAGTATGACTACAATTGTTTCTCGCGGGCCCACTTAACAAAAAGAAGTTACTTTAAAAAATGTTAGCATACACTGAAAGACAAACAACGAGCATTTCCTCCCACCGATATATTATTTTTTGTCATAATTTATGCTGTTGCAAAAACTGTAAAATGTTTCATCCGAGAATCATTTGTCACTAGAAATTTGATCTCTAAGGACACATGTACCGAAAAGTGGTTACTCACATCCCGTGTAAGATTTGCATCTGGACGTATTTGATGGGACCCATTTCGAATTGCAAGTTAGCCTTCGTCCGTTACTCTTTTCAGTAGGAGGCTTTAGGGCTCCGAGTCAAAATTTTCAAAGTAATTAAAAATACATTTTGGAATTTTTCGTAGAGTCGTGCCAAATTTAAAAGGAAAACATTAAAATTTGGATTTTAGCGCAAGAGTATTTGTCATGAATTGGATTTTCTTCGCAGTTTTTCTTTCTCTCGGCCGAATAGCAACTTCAAAAAAAGACGTTATTCCAGACGCTGTGATTGGTACAAAACTTTCAATACAGTCAACACTTCTATACAATCATTAATACCCTTAGCCTCGAATTAGCTCAACAAGAAACTTTGACTCAAATCAAATGCCTAGTTGCCCTTTGCCCACCTAAAACACTTACTTTCGTTTTTCATTCTCAATTGCAGATCTCAATAGCAATGAAGTCATTCACTTGAACATTACCGAAGGTGAAACGGTGAAAGTGAATTGCCGAACGGGTCAAGAAATGCAAAATGGCCGTTCCACAGAATGGGTCAAGGACGGAGTCAAATTGAAGAGCACTAGTTCCATACGCCTCACAGTTAATGAGTTAGGTAACCTACATTTTTAAAGTGCTGGTGTAGTTTAACCATAAAAAGCGGACGCTCACCTAACATAAACTTTAATGCGAGAGTAAAGCTCATTCAGTTATTAGATGCTAAAATCGAACGATTCTTTAGCTTACTACTCATTGGGGCCAAAATAGAATGGAGCGGAACTTATGAATGTCGAGCTACATCAAAAGACAGAACCTTGATTGTCAATAAGAAGATTCAAATCGACGTGCGAGATAAAAATATAAAAAATTCAGAAGATTTTTCCTATTACGAAGAGGAAGAAGAGAAAGTAGAGAAAGTACGAGACGAACAAACGTCATGCGATGCCGTAGAACCAGAGCTATCAGATCTCAGACACGACCCATACATTTGCGTCGACTTGAATAACACAAAGGAGATGTCCCACTTTATTCTAAAGTACATCGGAGGGACAGCCAGTTTGTATTGTCACGTCAGGGGTGGGTAATTTAAACGAGGAAAATGCTAAACGGCTAAGCGGCAAGTGGGTCCTCCGTAAGTACTTCATAAATTTCGCTTTCATAGGATACCCACTACCGGAAGTGACTTGGTTGAAGGATGGGAGTCCCTTCGAGTACACTTACCGTCATAAAGTAACAAAAATAGGTCTGGTAATTGAAGACTTGGAAACAGAGGACCAAGGAAACTATGTTTGCCGTGTGACCAATACAGTTGGAACAATCGACTATGCTATTCGTTTGGACGTCGCTGGTAAGTGGATTACAGGGTTTGGGCCTTAATTCGGTTTCATGATCCATGACAATAGTAGATCTGGAATATTACGGCACCTTAATCGAATTTGTTCGAAGGAAATCCTAAACGCAAACGCTCTGGCGTGCTTCGTGTCAATTGCAGTAAATTGATGAAA
>JABASK010000456.1:0-14625 GCA_019776465.1 Rambutanura hunanensis | reverse complement strand
AGATCGTCTTGGTTGGTTGTGACCACGACGGAACCAATTGAAACGAGAAAATGTCCTAGGCTGAGCAGCCTGTGGTGATTGACTTTGTGTTCCTTGGATGATTTCACGTCCCGATAGAATTTGATATGAGCTTGGACGTGTGACACGTAGGAGGTAAGGGCGTGTAGAGACTACTCGAATGTCGCGGCTACTGATGTGTTGTAAATGAACGTCGTTATTTGGGGGTCTGATGGTGATCACAAACGGTGGTCGCGGAGGTGATGGAATGTCACTAGGAGTTTCTGTGCTTTTCCAACTAACGTAAACAACTAGGAAGAAGAAACCAGTGGCAAGAACTACCGGTAGGCTAAGGAATGTTCCGTCCGTCACCCAAAGGAAACAGAACTCAAAGAAGTGTACAATCAGTGGAACCCAACGTCCAAAGGTTGAACACCATAATATTACCAAGGATAGAAGTATTCACTAGGATTTGGAAATCAATTTTGTAAACGATTTACTTAACTTGAACTTCCAAGACTTTGTTCGATACGTAGCCCATATGATCAATCTAAAGAAAATCGTCAATTAAAAGTCCGCAATCTCAAATCGTTCGTAGTTCGTATTGTACTAGTAATTATACCTCTGCCGTCAATCAGCTGTTTAGAAATAACTCGGAAATTCGGAATACCTAATTATTGAACGTTACTTCACATAGACATACACAGACAGGGTAAAACCCTCTTCCCTCTTCCTTCGGATCGAAAACTCGTGAAATTAGTAACCAGAACGACTCATATCAACCACTTGTTGTGGGTGAATTAGAGATAAATTCTAATTAATTACAGCTGTTGAAGTCACGAGCAACCCAATGGTCAAGGCCGTAAATTTTAACAATTTGGTTTTAGTAAAAGCTACGTTAAGACGTTAAGGTGTAAAAGTTGAAGGACGATAGTGTTGGACAAAAGGTTAAATTAACAGGTGTATCAAAATATAAATTAAAATTAATATTATATGTTTACATTGTTAATATTTCGTGTATATTATTATTTACGAGATTAACGCATAGATTCTTTTTAATTATGTTTTGAGCATTTTAACATTTACGTACGTGTTAGAAATTTATATTGTTACTAGAACTATTTTAGCGCATTAAACAGCCACATTGGAATACTAACCTCGACTAAAAAATTGATTAATTCGTTAAGTTTCACCTGTCGTGTTATTATTTTGTGTGACTTCAAATTCAATAAGCCTTCAATCATCTCCAAAAACATGTAACATAATTTTGTTCTTGTTTTCTGTTTAAAATTCAAATTTACCAAAATATTTTCAATCGAAAGTCATCAAATCCTTACGTGGTACCGACAATTTTGTTCTGGAGAAAAGCTATGCTGTGTATATTCGTACTCTTGTTTCTAGTCAAAGGTCAGCCCCTTACTTTTTGAAACCAGTTCATTCGTTGATAAATTTAAAAACTACTTTTGGAAATACGAATTGAATTCTTATTTCGACTTTTTTCCAAAAATTACGCTATAGTAACTCCAACTACTTTATCGTTGAAAACGACTTGAAACCTGAGAGAAATTTTAAAGTATTATTTTACAGATTTATAGTTTTAAGTGTTCACGACTCAAAATCTGGTCTCAAACGGCCCAAGAGTGTCACCAATCAGCGTTTCCCGGCTCAGGTCATGGGCCGTAGACCTTGAAAATAAAATACGTCTTCATCATTACACCCTGTTGTGGCAGAAATACGTAGTGGATAAAACTTCGTAAAACTGTCAAAATAAAAATATATTTTTACGAAATTTTTGGCAGATTGAGTGATGCTTGAATAATGGACAATGTCCAAACTTTCATGTTTCTCACGAACACCTTCGTGCTTATTGTCTCGAATCAATCATCTTCAACGTTAAATTACGTAGTTCGCTTACTTAACTTAAGTTTTGCCTATATTCTACTCAAAATTAAATTCCGCAGAACAATTTCAACCCGAAAGTTATCACAAACATGACGAGCAAAATTTGTTGTTTGATCAAACCCCTGCTGTGTACGTGTTTGTTCTGGGTCAAAGGTCAACCTTCCGTATTTAGTCCCAACTCGTTCTATTTTAACCCTAGAGTTTGCAATTCGAGTTGGATTCTCATTTCGACCTTTTTTGCAACTCAGACCATGATGCCTCTTGTGATTTTTGATTCTAAATATTTATCAAACAACGGAGTAACAAGAAAATACTTCCGTAGAGAATTTGATCAAGATCAAATTTTGGATTCGTATTATTTTTCAAATTTAAAATTTACAGGATTTTGTTCTAAAATTTATATACCTTCAATTGTTCCAACTCCAAAGTTTAGTTTGGAGTGAGTGGTTGCTTTCGAAAAAATTAGCAAGACCACACTGGGACCATTTCATATATTTTTACGTCCCAGCTTCTTTTACCACGGTACTGATCAATCTTAACTCAAAACTATCGCTTTTTGACAATTTTGACCTTTAACCTTTCGAAAGAAGAAGGAAAACGAATTGACCTCACGTGTAACTTTAACTTCAGAAATTGTGGCCGCGAGTTGTTAAATGGGAAACAAATTGTGGTTGTGGCATCAAAAACGCCAGAACGATTACGATTTTGGCCTTCAGGCGGAGGGGAGGGAGCTACATTCAAAATTTTGCAAAGTGTCACTCACTACTGGAACTTTAGTTTGACTCTAGCTTTTGGCGGAGGTCAAGGGTCATCAGGTTCAAAGTTGGAAAATGGTACGTGGACTGGCATTGTCGGAGATGTTTTTGAAGGTAACTTACTAAAACTAACCAGAAGAATTTTAGCTCTGACAACTCGTTTTTACTCGCTGTTACTTAGCTGTCTCAAATTTGTCTCCAAAAACGGTAACGTTCAGGTTGAAGCATTTTCCTTTATATTTCAATCAATCAATCAATCAAGTATTTACTGACTTGGCCTTCGCCTTATCAATTAAAGCGTTGAAGTTTAAGTTTATATTTTATACCCCAAATTTTTGTATTCGGGAGAAAAAAACGTTAACATTCTTTAAATTATGGGAATTCACTTGAAGGTCGAGCGACATTTGGCGTGCACTTGGGTCCTACGGCTCAACGAGACGGAATCATTGACTTTACTTCACCATACGATTGGTACTCACGAATTTTTCTACATCGTCCGTCCAGTTCAAGGTATCACCTGGAAAGCAATTTACAAACCGTTTGAACCTTCGCTTTGGCTGTACTTAGGGTTTACACTGAACCTCTTCGTTTTCATGTTCTACTTGGATTGGAGGATTACAACCGAAAACCATTGCCAATTGGTCGATTCCGTTGCTCGAATTTTTAAAATTTTACTCGAACAAAATATTAACATGAAAAACAACTGGGCATCGACTGTCAACACGAGATTTCTTCTTGTACTTTGTTTCTTTTTTAGCTTGTTACTCGGAACGGCTTACCGGTCCAAATTAATGTCCTTCCTCACGAAATCGTCTCCGCTCCGAGAAATCCCGAGAACACATGAACAACTAGCGTATTCTGACTACACGCTCTACTTTCGTTCATACGGAGGAATTGCCTTCTTGTTCACGAATTCGTCAACACATCCCGTTCAGCGAAAAATTGCAGCGCGTATGCAGGTTGTTAGAAGTTCTACCGAATGTCTCAGTTTAGCACTTCTTAACGAAAACTCGTCCTGCATGGATTACAACGCAGGTGGAGACTACGCCATGGCACTTAACACAACTTTGTACCCATTTGGGTCAAAAGGTCAAGAAGTCTTGGTTCGAAGTGAAGACTCGGGCTTTAGTAGCGGGGTTATCTGGGCTTTTCGAAAAGGGTCTCCATTGACGACGGATTTTAACCTCTTCCTTCTCCGCTGCCGAGCTAGTGGACTCTACAGTCATTGGGTAAGAGAGGACGAGACGCAAATCCGAATAGAATCATCGCAGTCGATGAAACTTCGAAACGACTTGGTGAAACGGAAGTTGGAAGAACTTACCGAAACTTTCGATCAAGACCGAAAACCGTTGTCGTTTGAGTCATTGCTTGTCAGTCGTCTACTTGTCTATTCTTGGACTCTGTTTGGCCCTAGGGCATTTCGTAGGCGAAATTGCAGTTTCAACGTTTAGGAAAAACTTGAAAAGCATGAAATTGAGTTGGTTCGGTTAGATTCTTAAGGAGCAAGTGCTTTACGTCTTAATTATAGATGTATTTAGCTAAAAGTGAACTTCTAACAAAATATTTCGGGAAAGAATTTGACCCTATATAAGTCGTCTGAGAGTCATGCGTTTAGATGTCAAGATAATCTTTTTGCAAAATATTTATTTAATTTTTTTTATTAATTTAGTGCAAATTTTCAGCACGATCTCTTCCAAGTAGACGCCAATTTCATGGTTAACACTTGTAATACCTTCGATTATGTTGTCGTAATTGTACGATCCTTCGTACGGAATCCACAAGTCGTTCCAATGTTGTCCCTCTGAAATCAAAATTCATAAACCAAAATCATACTAATTTTGTTAAAATAGAGAAGAGAAATAAACGATGACGGTATATTGACTCCGTACTTTGTATAAAGACGAGTTGGTTGCCAGTCACGAGGTCACCAGGACGCGTTATACCCAGAGGACCCCAAGGGTCATCGCTACCACTTACGTAAACAACACAAGTAGTGCGGGGTTTTTTAAAATTAAACAGTGCGTTGGTTCTTAGAATGTTCGTTCGAATGTTCAATGGAGTGAAGCTAAGAACAAAAAGAACAAAAGACGTTGTGTTTTGGAAAAAACAGTTTTGTCAGTTTGAAGAGATGAGCATGTTAGCTAAGTTGACATACCCGGCATCACTAAATGTTCTCCGACAATATCTCGTATCAATATTCGTGTCTCCAACTTCCAGCAAAAAGATTCGTGACATTATCGGACACTTGAAAATCTCCGTACTCATTACACGTTTGCCAGTCCCATGACCTTTGGTCAACTTCACTCTCATCACCAAATGCTGGGCGACGTTGAGCCAATTGTAACCGCTGACCTTTACGTCGACTTCCACAAACTCCAGAAGAAGTGGCATTATTGGCCAGAAGAAAGTTGCCATAAGCATCGACGATATCTGTGGTCTTCTCAAATTCTTTAATCAGAGAAGGGCAGAACTTCTGCGCATGCGTAGCAGGGTTGTTCGTAGTCCAGAAGTACGCCATACCCCGGAAAAATGGTTCTTGTCGGTGTCTCGGCGTAAGGTCATAATTGTTGTCGCAGGTGTAGCTGCAGAAAGCGTAAAAAATCGCCAATATTTTCAAAAATTTTGAAAATGAAATTTTACAATAAATTGTGAATTGTTGCAAATAATCTTTTAACAAAGCGATACTAAAAAGACAAAAACTCACTAGAGTCGGTTAGCCAAATCATCTTTTGTCGCCGAAGTACCGTCGCAATCATTGCCATCGAGCAAATCTTTGAAGCACTGGAACGCTTCTTTTATATCGTCATAACAAGTCCGGTCGGTTTCCTTGATTACTCGCGAAGCAGTACCAACATATTCTAACAAAATGGTTATGGTTAGAATTTGAAAATTTACGTTTTTCGCGAATTAATAGCTACCGACCCGGAAATTCGAATTTGAACGAAATAGGAGCCGAACTTGCTACCGCGACCTGGACCAAATTAGGGAAGGACATCCTAAAAAGGACGGCTAGTCCGTCCCGAGTAGGACCCACCAAATATCACGGTTTTACTGTTCTATTTTTTTTTTTAGAAAAACAAAAATTTGCTAAAAACCAAATTTAAACTTTTTTGTTGTTCAAAAAATGTGTTCGCTTCTTTTGTAAACCTGAAATTTTGGATTGGCAGCTTTGAATGCTTTTAGAAATGCACGGTAGTCCAGGACAGCTTGTGAGCTTGTTAGAAATTGCATGGTTGATTTTGACGAATCGCTGAAATTTTGAATTTTTAAACAAACATTCAATTCTTTTGGATAATTTTTTTTAAATTCAAAAAAATATGGTCTCACCCATTTGCATAATCTATTGGTAAACTTTGACCGTAGTACCGATGCTCGGCAATGAGCATATGTGCGCCGTAGTCTTTGGCGTAGATGTCAGCCCAAGCTGCACCGTCAAACATTCCATCCATATTATTTTCACCGCCAAGAAGGAAGAAAATTGGAGGATTTGTCATATCGGGGTCGACATATGTAGAATTCGACCAAATTCTCTATAAAGTATTTTTGTAAAAAGGAACAAAACTTATTTTTCAAAATTGTATTTTTTTCAAAAAGAAAATATCAACCTGCAGAAAAGTCTGACTCTTTCTGTCATAGTGGTTTAAAGTTTGATTGAAGTAACAAGGCACGGCTTGAATGTTCTTTAGTGTGCAAAGTTGACCTTTGACCGTAGTCAACCCGCTACCTACTGCCATTAACGTCACACCTATCAAGAACAACATGTTGAGCGTTCACGCTAAAAATTTTAGTGCTATCTTTTCACAAAAGCGTAAAGTCTATATATCTTCATTTGCGTCAAGGTCACACCGCAAAATTCCAAATTGATCTTTTCTTTTTGAGTATTTATTGAAATTTTTGTGAAATTGCATTCTGCTTACAGGTGCTGTTAAAGTAACACTTGGTTAATCAATTACGGCTTGTCAATTGTCAGTTTCAAAATTGATGTTTCCGGAAAGGAATAAACAGGCAATTAATCAAAATATTAACTTTATTAGCCCAATCTTATTACACATTTGCAACTAAACATCAATATGAAACTGTTAATGTTCGAAATTTACTGGAACGGTTCAAATGTCTAAGACGTTTTCGCATTCAAAAGAAAGTTATTTGAATCATCACCACCTCTCGCACAAGTTTACGTTAAGAGTCTTTAAGTTAAGGTCTTCAGCATAAGGGTCGTACTCGTAACGGAATGTCATTTTTGTTTTTCTAAAGAAAAATCCAGGCTGCCCCAAAAATTTCGTTTTTATAGTTCTATTATTTAAAACGTATTAATCTACTGTCTCCAATCGATATTCGTTAACGAACGCTTTGATAGGAAGCCCTTTGCGCGAACAGGTAGGTTTACCTGTCAAATTTGAACGCCAATTTCCTTCACTTCGTTTTTGGTGCCATCTAGGGCGAATGGACTCAACCCTTTAAAAAATGTTCACAAAGTCCCAAAGTTCAAAGTTGATTGAAATCTGGGAATGGGAATTTAAGTTATCAACAAATAACAAACAAAAAACGCAGAAAAATAACAGGATTTTCAGAATCAGCAGATAGGAAATTCTGGAGGTAACGGTACTGCTGCTGTACTTGGAATTTGCAAAGATAAGATAAGTTTTTTTTACAACTCAAATTCGTTTTTTTTTCGAAGTTTGTGCAAGGACGTTTAGAATTTTAAGATGTTTAATTCTAATCGGAGGTATTTCATCTGTAATTCATCGCGGTATAACTGAACTGGTTAAATAAATGGTAATAATGGTAAGTCATTCAGAAAAATTGGTTGTCATCCATTCGTTCAGTAACAGTGAAACATAATCTAACAGGCGAGTGTAGCGGGATACGGACTGCTGGCTGAAGGGAGTAATATACATTTCAGGTTGGTCTATCAATTATTCGTGATTCGTGAATTGAAAATGTGATAACAAGGATTCAATTAGTATTTCAATTACAGCCCGATTGACAAGAAGCCGCTGTGTTCTTACTCGAATAAAGTGTGTAGGCAGAGAAGGCTCAACGGATATGGATTTTGTATCAGGTATGATTGAAAACACGATACGAGTAAGAACTAAGAAATAAGTACCATTGGTAACCAATTCAATGTCTGGGTGAATTCAAGGTGGTAGCCTTTTTAAACTCTTTTGGTGTTTCAACGTTGTAATCTTTATGTTCTTACCGACAAAATTATGCTAAGAACTCTTTGGATTTAAGGATTCCCTTGCGAATGTTATATTAATCTCAACTACCTAAGTTATGTCATGATCTAGATTTATCTAGTTATTTTAACTCCAATTTTTTTTTATCGGAACTTAGCAAATTTAGATGGAGAATTGACACCTGTCCTCAGTTCTTTTAATTTTGATCTGTTTACATCCGTAGGCATATTTTGGAGGACAAGTCTTCACCCTTCAAACAGTGTCACTTCGTGACCCGGAACAACAGTCAGAAGTGTTTGAATGCCATTCCATCCAGGTAAGTTATAATAATTAGTTATTATTATTCGTTGTAATTCGGCAGGTAACAGCTTAATATCTTCTTTTGTTATTTAGTCAGGAAAGAGGCTACTGCCACAGTCACATGCAAGTCGCTGGAATGGTTCCAAAAACCGTGAAGAAAGTGAAAGAAAATAAGGGAACTACTCAATCACAACGCCAAAGTAGTTTTTCCAAAACATGTAAAGAACCATCGATACCGGGGGTAATCAGTTCAAAATTAGGAACCAAGGATTCACCTCCTTTACCATTCAAATCGAGGGCTAAAAAGCAAGACTGTCCACCGAACATTTCAACTGAATCCAATGGACAATCAAGTTCAAATCCAAAGAAAAAGAAGTCCAAGAGTCAAAGTGTTCAAAAGGAATCAAATCTTCTGATCCCAAAAGAAGAGGAAGGTTGGAATCATTTTCGGGACAAATCATTTGAACAACTCAAAACACTCAAAATTCTTGAAAAGTTATCGTTAAATGGAAGAGGAAGTCTTACAGAAGTTTATCTTCCTGAACGTAGTTTACCTTTACCAATCAAAATAGAAGAGAAGATGGAATCGAGACAAGAATACCTGCAACGTGTTCGTTATTCTTACCAATCAGAATATAACTCACTTTGTCATGCTCTCAAAATTCAGTCGGTAAAAGAATCTCGGTTGGATAATGGTCTCCGAGAATCGCTCTTGGCTTGTGCTCGGATTGATCCTACGCGATGCGCTCAAATACTTCGAAGTGGAGAAGATTCCGAAACGTCAAGTGGACGAACTGTAAAGGGTTTGAATGGCGTGACCAATTCGTTCATAAAGGTTGAGCATTCCGGGTTGGCTACAGTGTCAGCAAACGAAGTGAAAGTGATGACCAAGTTCAGGTCAAGTAAAAGTCACGGAGATTGATGACAATCAAGTGTTCACTACTACTGGCATACCACAGACCAAAAGCAAGCACAAAGGCATGAAGAAACCCAAGGTAAGATTCATACTCTCAATTCATACTCTCACATCACACAATTGGCAATTGCAATTGAAAGCAATAGGTTCAGAACTTTGGACTCAAGTTGTTTTTCTTGAATTCGGTAGCAGGTGACTAAAGGCACAGTTCGAAAGTGGGATGGACATTTAGAGGGGTCACAAGATTCGGGATCTCAACCCCTTCCTCCACCTGTCAAAAAGCGACAGAAACTAGGAAGTTCTAAAGCTTGTTCAAAATCTATTCAACCCTTGTTAAGCGCAGGGATGGAAAATCACGTAGCGAATGGACCTGTACATAATAACACAGGGCTATCACAATGTCAATCGATGAACCTAGAAACGGTACTCCATTCAGCATCAGTCACTTCCTCAGATACACCGGATGGTGTAATCACCGACACTTCGTTCGATTCAGCTTTTGACCACTCCCCTTCGCATCCAGGTCAGTACACTACCAACCAAAAAACCAAAAAAAAACTTTAATATTTAATAGCATTATGTAGAGGTTCGTTTACTTCACTCATTTACAGATTCTGACTTTGGAGATGTGGATGAATTGGAGCGAAGTTTTGTTTTACACATTGATCCTGAGATAGCACACCAAGCGTCTAGAATAATGGAAGAAAATGGATTAACAGAGGCTGATTTTCTAACAAGCGATTTATTTCCAGAGAGTCGTCTAGTAGATCAAAAAGTAGGAGTGGGGGGTCTAGGAACTGATATTGACCTATCGTCTTCCTTAGACCCTACAGACATTGACTACGCTCTGTTCAACATTTTCCCACACTCACACAGCTTCCAAAGAAATGACTCTGTCTCTCTCAGAAATAACCTTTAACTTTTAAATAAGTTTTGGCAGGTTGACGCTGACATGGGTTGTAAACGTTCAGCAACCAAATCTTAAAAGCTAGAGGGTAAGTTCGTTCAGAGAGAATTAGGTTAGTTAGGTTAACTAACCGAATCTAGAAAATACCATGAAGGTATTTTTCTGGATTTTCCGACTCGGCTGATTGTCACGTCGTTACTCAATGATACTCAATAGTCTTAACACATTTTTTAAAGTTACTGATTTTGTAAAAAAAAATTATCCTTTAACGCTTATTAGCAAAGGAGCGTGAGTCAAGAAACTCTAAAAATCCTATTCGAACTTCAAGATTGAATTTTAAATTTTTTTAAATTGTTCCTTAACATTTTTAAAATAGTAATATTAGTTAAACAGAATTTTAGTTTTTAAAAATTCAACCAATCACGTTTGTTTTTAAAAATGACAAAACTTTGTCAATTTCGAGAGAAGTCGATGAGAAAAGTTAGTCAACGTGTAGTGGAATCGAATAAGGGTCATTGACGCCAAAAGAAACTAGGGTTGTTGTAGGTTTTTGTGGTTGGAGACCTTTACAAGTTTATTTTGGAAGTTAGATGAAAAGGGATTCAATTCTTGAATAATTTAATATTATCAATCCTACGATGGATATTATAACTCTCCGGAAAATGTGATTTAGCTTAAAAATATCACACTTAATTTATGGCGTCAAGTAACGCTTTTAGTTCTTTTTGAGTATTGGAGTGACTTGTGTACCTTCCTGCGAATTTAGGTAATTAGTTAAATTATTGGTTGAAGTAAAACTTTTTCTACTTGAGTGGTTTGAATTTCTTTTTAATTTTAAAATTTACTCGGAACTTAATTTACATTTCATTGCCATTCTTCTAGGCTTGTTCCAATTCTACCAAAACTCCACCACAGTCTTTCGGGTGGAGAAAAACTACTGGTTTCCCATGCGCTCCGATTTTTGGTTGTTTGTCAAGGACCCGGATTTTTTTTCCGGCTACCAAACCTTCGACGGCTTTATACACATCTTCAACTTCTATACAAATGTGATGAATTCCTCCGTCTTGGATTTTTATCCAAGAATTTCTGAATGGGAGAGTTCGTACCAAGCGGTTGAAGGAGTTCAATCTTCGTATTTCCCAAGTTGACAAAGACTGTGGTTACGCCGTGGGATGGAAGGTCCTCTGTTCCAGATACGTCGGCTCCCAACACATCTCTGGAAACGACCCGAATTTAAAAGCTATCATTGTATGTACTCAGCATGGGTTAGGTGGTAAGTTTCATTGTTAACATACCGGTACATAGCAGAGGCTTTTGACAAATTGAGGGTAGCAATAGCTACATGGTTAAGTCTCCCCAGCGCCAAAAGACTTTCCTTGACTTGTGATTTGGTCGACGGAGGAATAGTACTGGAATTTACTACTGGCGATATTGACAAAAAACGTTTAGGCTTAAAACAAAAGAGTCTGCTCACAGCTTCCAAATTCCTGGGTCGTAGCATTTGGTAACTGCAGAAGGACACCGTTGATTTAAAAAAAAAACTTTGCCTTTGATTTTTACAAAATAACTTTATGACATCATTTGAAACAGATCAAATTCTTGTGGCTTTTTTTTTTATCAGACATGTTCTAACATAGAACACCAAAGCATTCAGCATTAAACGTTAGCACCTAAAAATCTAAATCATAAGGTCCAGTTCCCGTTATGATCTTACTTATTTTGAAGATGTAAAATATTACGCGCGTGCTTTCTGACGTCACAAATCTCACAGACACAAGTCGCTTTTATTAGCCGAGTCTCTAAAGTCTTGTCGTGAATGAATGCCTCTACCAACCGCACATTGATGAATTACCTTAATTGGCTTAATTCCATATTTATTGAATGGTGATTGACTTTAGTAATTGAGAGATGGCTCGGCACTAAATAACTAACCAAACGGTGCAAAATCAGTCGAGCTTAGGTATTCCAGGATCTTGTTCCTGAACAAGGGCTTCTAGAGCTGCTGCTTTGGCTGGTCTTGTGTTCACTACGTAGTTAACAGCACGCTGCAAAAATAAATAACATAAACAACCAGTCATCAAAATAATTAGTAATTAAGCCACTTGTAATTTGTAAAGTGTTGTTGTACCTCTCCACAGAACAGCATTCCCAAGACAGTCACCCCCATGCAAACGTACACCGCTCCATGATGCAGTTTGTCGATGAATAATTTAGATTTGGGTGGTCTCCTCAACATAGTAAACAAAAACACCTGTCAAAAACGATTTACTTGAGTTTTCACAAAAGAACGCCAAAAGTTCTGGAAATGTCAAATGTGGAATAAATTGAAATTTGGGATTTTGAAAACAAACAGAACTCAAAAGCATAAAGAGTCCAATTTTCCTTTCCCGCCGTGAATTTTCAAATTTCTTTTTAGTACGATAGTCATTTATAGTGTATTATGTCATATGTCATATGTAATAGAAGACTACCACTTACTTTCACTTGCACTTATGGCATGGTACCAATTCCGGCAAATAGGACGGAAATTTCTTTCCCGCCAAGGGAACTAACTTTTGCAAGAGCTCATAGTGTGTTTCCTTAACTTGTTACTATAAGTTCTGAAGAAATATCTCCCTTTTTTTAAAATCAAATTTCCGTCCTGTACTCCGGTTTTGGTATGTAGTACATGTAGGTGTTAAGAAACGTCATCTTTCTAACATAATAACACATGCACATGTGGTGTAAAATTGAATTTTTGACGAATTTAGATTCTGTTCTGTCTGTTCAGTAATCAGTATTAGTTTAATTCAGTTACTAACGAACTAATTTGCATTAGGAATTCGTTCGTTGACCTTTGGCATCCACTTCGTTTGCGGCATCGCATCGCTTGCAGCTTGACGAACAATCATTTGGTAAGATACCGACACCCACTAAACAATGAAACTTTTCAGATAACTTACTGCTGGGTTATTTTGTTTTACGTGTGGCGTTACAGGGTGTATTGTAGGTTTATTACTTTTATTACATTTGTTACTAGTGAAATTCTAAGTTTGTAAGCAGACAGTGACAGTAGGCTAGTAGATCTACCGACCACTCAACTGTTAGTTGCCACTTTTTGAAAAAACCCTTTCCCCTCCTTCCCCGTTCTCAACGTTAACCTTGAGGGGTTTTTCAAAAAGTGGCAACTAACAGTTGAGTGAGCGGTAACTTCTAAAGTAAATAGTTTGAAAGAGAAAAGTGATTTTAGGCCAAAGCCTGAAGGCAAGGCAAAGAGTCGGTGCTGGGCTCGGATAACTTACTCTGTAGGCTCTATTTGCCGAAATTAATGCTCAAACAGCATTACCAATTACAATTACTTCAGCCCGGCACCACCTGCCTTTTACTTTACCCGAAATCTTTGTTATCTGTGGTAAGAATGACTCAGTTTGTCCCATAATGATACTAAACTTATAAATTTAAAGTTATCTAATAACTGTTTCCGAAATTTAGGTGGCGATTGAACAGTAGTAGTACCTACTTTTGTGAAAAATGCCGAAGAAACCGAAAACAAAGGCAACCGTCGTGACCCCCACTACTACTAATCAAACCAACCACGTAGAAACAGTTGCCGCTCCTGCCTCAACACCGCCTATTCTTGCTCCGATTACTAACAATGCTCAACCTGGAAGACACGATACGGAGGATCCGGAACATGATGATATTACCGAGGAATCAGAGAAGAACGCTAGAAAAAACAAGGAAAGGAAACACGACGCGGGTGCAGCGGATCTCGAGCGAATTACCGATTTTGCTCAGGAAACAGAAATTTCAGCTTCAGACATATCCGCCGTAAGGCTCGCCGTCTAAAAAGAATTTATACGACGAGGTCACTTGTTTCGAGTCAAGTCGCGTGTTTGCTAATTAGGCGTTACACTTCTGTTCACAGGTAATGGGCCTTATAGGAGAAGAGGTAGCGGATAGATTAGCTAAAGAAAAAGAGCTCCTCAAAGTAAAAATTCGGAGGGAAGATGTCGAATTACTAGTAATCAAAAAATGTCAATTTATTCTCATGAGTCAGCGTTGATTCAGTGATTCCCAACATCATTTTTTATACTTTAGGTCCGTGAATTTGAAATCTCCGAGGAAAGAGCTGAACGACATTTACGCGAGCACGCTGGAAACATTATGGAGACATTGCATACGTTAACAACCTAAAGTGAATCCTATGGATAATAAAGTACGAATGGGAGGTCAGCAGATTTACTAAAGGTCACGTTATGTAAACGAGGCAGATCACCTCGCCAGCGTCAAAGACACTTTTCTGATTTATAGTGTCAGAGTCCTCACTTTTATTTTACACACGTTTTCATTGACAATAAGAATCATATTGGTAATCCTAATAGCAGTGAACTATAGACAAAGAGTTAAATGAAAAAGCAGTAATTAAATATTATTAACCCATAAATCATTTTTTCTGGACGTTCCTTTTTTTTAAGATGATTTGCCAACAGGATTTCACGACGCGTGTCCGTGCTGGAGTGGAACGAACTCTACGCCATTCGTCCCTTTGCGTGGGGATTGGGCATTGGGGAACAAGCCCGCCTTGTTTTTTTTTGTAATACACTTTGTGTTCACTTTTGGGTGAAGTGAAGCTTCTTTTCTACACAGACGAATCCCACGGATCTAACAAAACAAGTTAGGGGTTCT
>JABASK010000455.1:1274-14637 GCA_019776465.1 Rambutanura hunanensis | reverse complement strand
CACACATTATTAGAAAACCGTTCGAGACCTATCGCTGTCATCGAGGCTTCTTGTAATCTCATTTCTACAGACCTAACTCACATTTTGTGTCAACCATGATTAAAACCCAAACTGTATCACATACTAACTACTACGATTCGATTAATTATTTAATTCAATTATTGCAGAAAAGAATTATTTCAAAAGAAAAGTACTATTCTCCTTGGTATCGTTTTTTTTCCTCGATCCTGGAAATTTTGAAATGCTTAGCGCTTTGCAAGACTACAGGCCAGTTTGAATTTTTGCCAATAATAATTTTTAAAACACGCTTCAAAATAAATCTAATCTAAAACAAAAGCTAGTATGCTTCGTGTCAAAAAAATTTTTTTTAAACCTTCTGGAAATATTGGATAAATCTTACAACTTGACAGTCGTTAGAGACAAGGTGTAATAACAGAATCCATTATTTCGTGACAGCATCTGCTGGTGTACTACGGAAAGAACTAGCTTAGAATATGAGATGATGCCAGAAGGAAAGAGGCGCTTTTAGACTCGATTTTCAAAAACTTGTTCTGAATTTCAAATAAGTGTAAATCCAAATCATATCTTGGGAAATAGGAACAAAATGAAACGGGAACGGGAAGTGTGACCTTAAAGCTTTTCACTAAAAGATTATGGACCAAGTTAAAGTTAGCCAGTAGACATAGACACGATTCTAGTCCGTCCGTGTGGAATTAATCCCTCTTCCAAATTTTAACCCTTACCCCGTCATCACACTCTGTTCCTGCAAATTGTCTTTTCGCAAGTAAGATTTCTGATTTCATATATGCGATATTAGAGAAAGTCATTCTTCACTTTCCTTCATTTCCGGATTCGGATTTTGATGGTTCTCAAAACTATTATTCAACTCATCACGACTCCTTTTTAGCATTTTTAATCTGTGCATTTCAGAATCCTCCACACTTTCAATCTACCCAAAATCAACCCTCCTTTTTTTGAAAACTAAATTATTTTAGGTATTCCTTTTAAAATGAAGTTAAATCTAAGATTTCCACCGTCTAAGCAGAGCACAACTACTAAAGTAGTACATATAAGTATTACCTAACCTATAAAAATCTAATTTTATTAAATATACATATTAGGTACATATTAGTAGTATTTATGTATAAATGAAAAAAAGTTGACCACAATATTTTTTACAATTCTCAATTCCGGACCTCTCTAAGACAAACTCCTTAAACTCATTATAGGTAATTAATTCACTTATTTAGTTCACTTCTTTTAGACAAGCTTCTGAACAAGTTAACAAAAGAAAGAGTTATTTTTAGTTCTAAAGTTTCAATATTTCGTGGAATCTCTAAACACTTCCGTTCAACAAACCTAGAAAATTCAACGCAGAAAACTCTCTAAACAGGTCTCATCCGCCTGCCGGAAGGGATTGCATGATGATGATGACGATATGAAACTTTTTTCATTTGCTTCTACTCCCTGAAGTCGAAGGCACAAACAAAGTTACAGTTTTCCTGCGAAAGGGGTGAAAGTGGTTTTTTTCGATAGAAAAGGGGTTGAAGCTAACCAAGAAAACAGAGATTTAAAAGAATGAAATAGAAAAAAAAGGAAAAAAGAGAAAGCAATACAATTTCTTTCACCACTCACTCTATTATCTCGATCTGTCTACTCAATTCAATATCCTTCTCAGCTCCAGATCTCGTTCTTATTTTTAACCAGTTTTTCACTTTCGGGTTCATCCCGGCCTCAGTTTTTTCAGTTTTGACAGTTTTGAACGTCTTCATCTAGAAATACCCTCTCTCGGAACTTCCCGCCCCGTGTTGCGTGTTCTACATCCGGTCTAAAATCCCAAGATGGATTTTCATCCTATCATACCAAAAAACCAATGAATGAGCAGAAAAAAAAATTGTCAAGACTTCGCAGGAGGTTTAGAAAGAAATGACTTTTATTGAAGAGCCTTGTTCACTGAAGAGACTGTCGTCTCACCACGTTCAACTTTACCGACAGAAAACAATCACTTTTCAACAGATCAGTGTCACTGATACTGCCACTTAGACTTAAACTAAGAAACCATTATGACCGAAACAAAAACTTCAAATCAAGAATATATCTTTGCCTTAACAAATAAAAGTGTGAAACTATCCACTTTTTACGTTCAAAATAGAATTCGAATTCGAACAGGTATATCAATCTAACACTTGGTTAGTAGTAGAATACGTAAATAAAGATCCGCCTCCAAAAATTACTCTTTACCAATCTAACCAACCAATCTTCGAACCATCACCATATATAAAAGACTTTAACTTACAATTATCACTTCCAAAAACCAAATTCTCCACTCACGCTTTTTTCTCAACAAACAACCTAAAAGCAAAGACTAAAGAACGCAGTTATATTTCACGTTCTAATCTCTCCTAAAAATCTTCTATCGTCAATGGATAATAGATTTTTCTTCTAAGGTGCTCTTCTTAGTCATTATGTTGTCACTATAAATCAGGCATTAAACATCATAGGACCTGCCCATCTCCGTCCTATTATTCTAACCAGAAATCAAAAAAACGCCTTTCTTCTCGACTTGATCCTTGGGAGGCCTTTTGTCCAAAAGAAAACAAAGCACATCACTCTTCCTCCTTTACAAATGCTTGTCAACACCTAAACGGCTGAAAAAAAAATTTAATTAGAAGTAACTACTACTTGATCCTCTCCAAAAACTTCAGAATCTTCACAACGATCTTCTCAATCATTTGAATTCTCCAAGTCTTTAAGTATTCGTGGTTTGGGTGTGGAGACCTTGTAACACTTGAAAATATTCGAAAAGGGCCTCTCAGAAAATACTGATTAATTCTAAAGGGTCATGAGCCCAACATGCCCCTTCAAAGGACCAACTCGATTACAGTCTCCCACTTACAATTCGTTGAGTGTTATGGACTAAAAGCCTACCATGCCCAGATCTCTATCGAATGTTATTTCGTAGACGATTGTAATGTGATAATGAGGAAAGACCCACACACTTTACAAGTCACAAAAGAACAGGGCATCATTACAGTTTATAATCGTCAGTGACGAAAGTACCCGAGATCCCTTCTTAAATACAGTATTACTGTCACTTTTAAGCCCATTTGTATACCCTTCTCCTCCAAGTTCCTTACCTGACGTTATAGGTAGTTACTATAGTTACCTGGATAAGGACAATAGACACTCTAACTCTATCCAATTTTTAAACCCCCTTATTAAACCGTAGTGCTCATCAAATTTTCGATATCCGTCGCGTCGCAAAACCATACGCAGGTGAACCGTTACTCATTTTCTAGAACATAATTACCCTGGTCATAATTTTAACCTCTTCTACTAGAAATTAACATCAGATAGACTAGGCCAAATGTTGATCGTCATATTATTAAAAATGTCATCAAGTCCTAACGAAAATTACTAATGTTTGAGCTTTCTACGGACAGAATAGGAATCTAATGATACCCCGCGCCGTTTTCCAATGTCCAACTCTCCAAAAAATATTCCAAGTTTAATTTCATCAAACAACGATTTTTTTTCAACAGAATAATTTAAAAATCAAACTCTTCAGGTAAGTGAGCGCTTGAACAAGAAGGGACACTTGGATGTAAATTTGACCAAGTAAATTATAGGCACTTGTCAAAATAAAATTACATATGAGAAAACGTACCAACCAACCATTGTTCCGAATCCGATAGACTTGTTACTTTTCATGTGCTAAACTTATTATTGCCTATTTTTCATAGGCGGATAATATTGATTTTAAAATCGGACATGTAAGAAAACTTTAATCATATTTATCTTCCCCTGTGTGCAGGGACGCTTTTTGAAACCTGGTAGTTATATATCCGGAGAAAGTACGACCGTAACTACGATGTCATGTGTTCCCGGGTTTTCAAACCCGACTTGATTAATACACAAAACTGTGTGTTCTAATACCTGTGTTTATCATATCCAACCTCCTCTTCTCTTCCATATTTGATTCCATTTTTAATGAATTCTGAACTTTTTTAATTTTTTGTTTTTGCAAAACAAAAAAATTCACCACATCAAGACTTTTCGTTGTTCATGAGAGAATGTCAAGAAGAGGCGGAGTTTCAAAGAATTTAATTCCTTAAAACTTTCCGCTTGATTAATGTAATTGGCTCGAACAGGACGAAAAAAAAATTACTTCTGCATTTCACTAGGCTTTAAGGCATATTTGATCAAAACTTCCCTAATTTAAAATTGTGTCAACAAAAAAAAGCGAAGAATAAAGTCCCGTCAAATCAAAAAAATATTCTGATTAGGCTGATTTCAAACAATTCTCATAACGTATTAAATCCGTCTCAGTTTTTCTTCTACGTCTATAAATTATTCTCCGTCATAAGTAATGCTCTCATTTCACATATCACCACCAACTTACTGATGAAAACCCACTTAATAAGTAATCTTCGGGTAAACCACTATTCAAAGAAATGAGGTGTTCTTATCCACACGATAAGAAAAGACATTAAGACCACGAAACAATATTAAGGTACTACATATCAATTCTCGACTTTTTCTGATACTTGCTAGGGGACGTTGCAAAATTAATGCACTTTTCAAAAATAAAATTTCGACGATTTCAAAAATTTAACAACTTCCTTTAAAATAAAAATGTAAGTTATACATGCCAAATTCAATCAATCAGAATAGCCTGTTTATTAATAAATGTGAAAATTGAAAAAAATTTCTCCCTATTTTAAAGTACCATAGCGTTTGGTTAACCCAATTCCATACAGTTTATCACTGGTTGGATCATAGCGATTTTCCGCTTCGTTTTTGTCATTTCCCATGTTGATGTTTGGCTTAGCTTATTTTAACTATATGATTTTTAACACTGATTACTTACATTTTTTTAGACTTTAGCCTTGCCTGCCCAACAAAAAATATGAATTCATTTTTCCTCGTTCATGAGAATATCTTTCGCATCAAGGAGTCACGCGATTTCAATTTAGTCTTCCATCAAATAATTTTCAAGGTTTTCTTTTCCATTTGAAAACAAAAAGGTTAGAAATTATATAGAACAAACAGTGGGCGCTTACGAAATTTCTTTACGGAAACTAGTAGTATAGAAACTACGATACGAACATAGAGTGATAGAATATGCAACACTAGATTTTCCATTCCGATATCAAATCTGAAACACGAGTTTAAACTTCAGTTAATTGTAGGAAATAATGGCATTTTGAGGGAGGGATAATTTGCAAATGCCTCTCGTCACTAAATAATATCAAGAGGAAAAGCGAAACCGACCAATTCTATTATTTCTAAGGCTATCAAAATTTTAGACTCCGTCTAAAATACGGAATTCTATAACCATTTTGCTATCTGTCATATCAGATGTCAAATTGATGTAGTTCCAAAATTTTGCTCTACAAGGAAACCCTACCTGTAATTAAAACAAAACTTAGCAAAAGCAATTTTCAATTGTTCTATTCTTGGTTTAACTAAAAAGGCCCACAAAATAATTCAACTCTCTTTCAATCCTAAAAAGGGGACGAGTCATTTGCTGCCAACTACAAAAAATCATTAGGAACCAATACCTGCCAAAAAAAATGTCTTTTGTTATTTGTCATCGCCAAGCTATACGTGGATTCAGGAATCAGGATCTCATGCAACTTAGTTTTCATTCAAACTTTGATCTTATCGTTCATCTTTTTGGCACTGTGCCTACCTCTGTCACAAGATAAAATAGTTTTTGATAAAATATAAAACCAAACAACACGTCAATTCACCAAAAACCTACGCCCTATGTCAGTGGAGTAACGAAGCGAACACAATTTTTTTTAAGAACACACTGATATAATCGCATCATACCGACAATACGGAAGTGATAAGTAGGCATAAGCTTCTCGTGACAGATAACCGCGCGTTCAGAAAGTGATGGTGACTGAATGAGAGTCACTGATAAGTAATTAAGCACCTTATAAATTGGTTACACTTTTGCAATCAACACACTACTGGTTTCAAGACAATATTACTAAGGAACAGTATTTGTTTCCTGTATCTCCCTCTTTTCAAGTCACTAAACCAAAACAAAAGATTTGCCATTATTGTCGACAGTTTGTACGCGAATATTTAGCTAATTAAACTAAACTATAGCGATTTTAATTGAGCAAATTGCGTCATTGCAAGACCTTATTAAAATCATCCATCTCGATAAACATTTAAGCTTACTGTTGATTATATTGAAATAAATACTTAGGACTACGCAACCCCCAATAAAGATCACTGCCACCCCTTTATGCGTACCCTGTGATGACCTACAGGTCATGTTGGTAATTTTTAAAGCAAGCTCGATACAACTGAACATTGATTAATTATTGACGAATCAGTAAGCACAAAACAAATTATTGTATCAAGCCAATTGAGTCTAAGCAATAAAGACCAGTGAATTAGCCGACTACTATACGTAAACCATTAAAAAAACAAAAAAAAATAATAAACTTACATTTGAGAGGCTTCGGGTTACTCTGCTTTCGTCGTGACATTCTAACTTTTGTTGTTCTTTGGCCGAGTCGACGAGTGTGTCCTTTGTTCTTATTGTGTATTGATTTAATACTGGCTAATCGCTAGAAAGGCGTCGTCATTACGAGCCAAGATAGCTCAACGTTTATTAGTTTTGAATAATTGCTGTATTTGCACATCCACATCCCGGAACGACGACAACGACCATAGCACCCTTGTCGTGTGTGAGTTCAGTGCTGAATTATTTCGCAGCTTTGATCGTATCTTTCTTCGTAACCTCCCTTTTGTCTCAACTCAGAGGAATTTTATGATCAAAAGATTAAGATCTGAATAGCTTTCCTGAATTTACAAGGAGACAATGGTGACGATGAGGTTGAAGTGGTACACCAATACGCAAATTAAAGTTCTTTTGGAATGAGGATACACGAACACCTAAAAGGCGTATGACTTGACACTTAAAAATGAGTTACATAACCAAGATACAGTTATGTATTGTCTTTTCGTAGAGTCCTTTTTCTGGACTATGCAGCAGGCTACCTCTGATGAACTTGTCAGCGAATCCTTTGTCGTCTCTCCTGAAATTAAGACACATTATCAGGATCAGTATTTATTGAGAATCGATTTAATCATTTTAATCTTTGATACTGAAATATTTTATTGATTCTACCGGAATTCTGTTCTACCTTAAGTTCGATTAATGGCGTTAAGAATGAATGACTTCTCTATTGAATTTGATTAATTGTCGTTAAAAGACCGTGTTCGATGCTTTTTGACGTCGTTTGTTGATACAATGCACGTTTTCGCCGGTACTTGTACGGAGCAGATCGTAGAAGTTGTTCCTTGAACTGATTCCAGACGTCGACTGAGAAGGGAAGAGGGAGAAAGAGTCTTGTGATTATGGGATTATTTCCATTACGCGCAAGGGAAGAAGGGGAACACTACATCTAATCTCGAAACAATAGGTTTCTTCACTCAAGATCTCAACTTAATTATTACATAACGGACTTTACAATTCATGCACTTCCACTAACAATGCCTGGATTTAAGCGATTTACTACACAGTCTCACTTTAGGGCCGCTACAGCAGCGGTCCTAGCGCGCTAGTCGCTAGGGTATTGTCGCAAAGAATATTTTAGAAGTTGATAGTCGTGATTCTCCCTCCAAGAAGGGCCCTCACGCTTCTCCAGGCCAAGACGCGTGTCACTTTAATTAACGAACATATTAATTAAAAGCAATAGTCAAATTTGGAATTGAAACCTGTTTTATTATTAAATTGCCGGTCTACACACAAAATTTTGGTACATTTGCAATTGTGACAACGACTACTAACCGTTGTTGGTGGATTAATTGAGCGCAGATACTTATTACTGCATAGATGAGGCTTATTAGTGAGCTACAAAGTATATTAAATTAAATTTTTAATTAAAATTTTACTATTTGAAGTGTCTTTTTCATGCAAAAATTGGCGAATAAGGTACGAATCTGTAAAATAACGATTTCCTAACACCAAATTGATTATTTCGCTCTAAGTTAGATGAATTATTAACACTTGCTCTACTTAAATATATTAAGTTAACAATAGGAAAAAAATTGTCCTGGATGTAATGCTGCTCATAACCGTTGGTTTGGAATTGGAACTGGAAACTAATTCTTTGGACAGAACCATGGGTCGTTTATTTATAACCGATTGTTTCACAAGTAACAACGGGTTTCCTTCTATGTCCCAGACACTTGTAATTCAATTTGAGATAAAAATCAATTTAATTTGTTAAAAATTATAATATTAATTTTAATAAAACTTGACAGTTTTATTTCATCTTACATAAAAATGTAATGAACAAAACAAGTAAGAAAAAAAAGAGGTAAATTGTTCTAAAAGGTGGGATGCGGAGGCGTAACATATGAGGACGTTCGTGCGGAATTTCAAGAAAAATGGAGCTAATAGAAAAACTGCATAAATCTCTAATTAAACTTCTAATTTAAAAAAATTATTAAAATCGGAACTCTGTAATAAACAAAGCGCCCAAATTCAACATAGCGTTTGAATGAATTTTGTGTTATAAACACATTTTTCTACTTTCCAAATTCCAATTCGAGAATGCAACACTAATCGGCTGATCGCTTCCGCTGCTGCGTACTGCTATCACCTTACAATTAGTATAAATCTTCGAAAAAATACACTTCAATACACTAAAACTCTTATACTGCGGCGCTGAAGATGTCTAAAATAATTAGAATACTGACCCGTATGATAACAAGAACAGTTACTGTACTGCGGCAGTTCTTGAAGTTTGACTTGCTCATTGTCATAAGCTAAAATCTTCAAAAGCAAAAGTGAAATTTTTAATTTTGATTTCCTCAGAATTGTTGTCGTGACTCTTTCTTATAAATTAACTAAAGTTCAAGTCAAATCGATATAGTATTAACAAACCCATTACCGCTTATCGTAAGTTCGTTAATCATAACTTAACGTATCGATTCGATAATCGATAATATCTAGTAAAATCCTCTTTGGCTTACCGAACCAAGTAATTATTACGTTTAACTAAAATTTTCAAATTTAAGAACTACCTAGATTTGTTGCCCACGTATGTGTAGCAACGTTAGGTAACGTACTCTGTATAACTCCTAGAGCATTCATACATCGCATCGGTTGAAGTACACTGCTTCAGGCTTATGTTATCAGCAACCTATAGTCCGGGTAGTGCGTGTTTAGATATAACGATGTGTTATTATTTACTAAATACCAATTCAAGGAGCCAGGATTAAAATTGCCTTTTACCAAATTTCACTTCATCAAAAATTGCGTTTTCTAGGCTACTCCAATTTTTTAAACCTAACAAAAATTGGAAAAAGAAATTTTTTCATTTTTTTTTATCAACTTTTGTGTATCGTTCAAATCTGCAATAAAAAATTTTTGCTAAAAAAAATTCTGGAAAACAAATTTTGGAATAAAAAATTTCTTGGTCGAGAAAATTTTTTTCAGATAAAGTTTTTTGTATCATTTGTTCATATTTATCATAATTTTCTATTGTCAACTTCTAAGTGTCGCGAGTTTGGTAGTACATAAACCGGCAAGAAAAGTGTTTCTTTTTGTTTTACCCTCTATTTATTTTTACTTTAGTTGATATATTTTTTTAAGGGAAAGAAATATTACTAGTTATAAATTTATAAAAGAAAGGTAAATTGTGTTTGCGCATGATTCTAAATTTTAAAAAAAAATTGCTGCCAACAACTAAAATCAAAATAAACAAATTAATAGAGGCACTTTTAGTCCTGGCCCTGGCTCCTTCAATGGGTGAAGGATTTTTACAATTATTGTAAAAATTAAGGTCCATCTTATTGTTAGGTGGGTTCGGACCTTCGGGCATTAGTGCAACCCGAAAATATTTTCTCCCAACACACTTGAAAAGCGTGTTTTTTAAAGGTTTAAACGTTGAAAAACAAAAAAAAATTAGGAAAAATTTTCTTTGAAAAAATTTTTTGGACTGAAATTGTTTTGATAAAAATTTGATAAAAATGCCAAAAGGGGGACCCTTTGGTCCAAAAAATTCGAATTACGGAGAAGGAGAATTGTCGAATGCAAGAAACTTAACTTGTAAAACCATCAAAACCAACTTATAGAGTATTAACATTACGTTTGCTTCAACCATAAACTGAAGATAGGTTGAAGTAAGGATAAAGGCTCAACCTTGTCGCCCCAGTTTGCATTAGTGTTGGATCCCCCTATTGTTTCCTCCAGGCGGAAAATTCAGAAAGCAAAAAATTGCTTCTTCTAGCGTTCCACAGAAAATTTCTCTTTATTATTATTTTTTAAACACAATACGAGTTTGAAACTCAACTTACATGTTGCCAATTTTATTATTTACTGTAGGGGGTTACAATGGGGGAATACAAGGTAAATTTTGATGTGGTACTCTAGAAATCCTCCTTAGACATTAGAAGGAGCGAGTTCTTGTTTTTTGGATTTTCCGCCTGGAGGATACAATGGCGGGATACAACACTAAGGCAAATGAGGGCGACAAGTTTGAGCCTTTCCTTACTTTCCTTACTTCGACACTGAAGACTGAAGATGCATTGATTGCGAATTTAGTCTGATTCTGATCTATGTAGTACCTAAAAGTACCTACTAGCCCTGATTTTGTATGTTTGGAATAGCAAGAGTGGAATTAGACAGGGGAGCCTGCTGCACCTCCCTGCATCGCGTAAGGGCACTTTCGTTGCAACATAGATGTACAAAGCTTGATTTCGTAATTCTATATCAAAAAAATCATAATTAAATTTCTAAATCATAACTAAAAATAAAAATAAAAAAATAAAAAATGTCACATAAAATTGATAAAAAATAAAAATGAAAAATAAGAATTAAAAATATAATTTGAAAATAAAAATAAGAAATTGAAAATTCAAAAAATCAAATTTAAATAAAAATTGAAAATAAAAATTCAAAATAAAAACTGAAAATAGAAATTTCAAATTCAAAAGAAATAAAAATAAAAATTGAAAATAAAATTCACAATTCAAAATAAAAAGGTCTTTATTTTTATTTTTCATTTTTAATTTCAAATTTTTGTTTATAACGTTTATTCTTTTCAAATTTTTATTTTAATTACGAAATCAAGTTTTGTACATTTGTTGCAACAAAAGTGCCCTTACGCGATGCAGGGAGGTGGAGTAGGCTCCCTTGTCTAATTCCACTCTTCTTGCAAACATAAGGTACAAAATCAGGGCTAGTACTTATCACCACATAACTAATAACTAATAATTGTGGTTGGCAATTTGCCATTTTATTAAGGTCAATCAACTACAAGTAGAAATGATTATTTGAACAGCTGATGGCTTCGCAGCGTCCCTTGATCAGGTAATTGAACTTTTGGAATTAATTTGCCACATTTCTGCAAGTCAAAACCTCATTCTGGTTGGATTAAGGTGACATCGCTTAATTCAACTAGTGCTTTCCCCTTCTGCTGACTAAATGCAAATTCTGGTTTTTCACTTACTTTTAAGGTCCGGCTATCTCTTTAGAAGACGACCAAGCACTTAGAATTTCCGGTACCATATCTGTGCTGTCCCTATGTATTAAATTGATGAACTCAGTATGAAGTGGAAGTAATTTTTCTCATTAATCTCCATTTTTGAAAAGCGATTCGTTGAGATCTACGGATAGAGTAAAATTTGTACCTAAATTTCAACCTTTGCCAAGCTAGGCGACAAGCAATGCAGATGTTAGCCACGCCATCAGATTAGATTCGGATTCGGTAAACAGGTGATCACTTTGTGTTGGTCATTCTCATTGGTGTGCATGCTATTGCAGATTATAGATTAGTACTTTACTCATCTTGTTGATAGAAGATTCAAGGTAGTTTTCCTTTTCAAATTCATCGCTGATTACAGTCAGGCTTATCTAATTTTTATCTTGGATTCGATTTTTTTTCACTACACATCAAGCAGTATGTCAATTTTTTTTTGTTGGGGATTGGGGTAAACCTAATTAGACTACTGACTGAAACACTGAAAGCAACCCTAATCGCGATCTAATTCTCTCTGTTGTCATTTTTATTTCAGCCTCTACTAATCACACACTACCTCCGATTTTAGAAAGATCAAAATACAAAATGATGCGTCGATTCTCTATGAGCTACCTTATATTCCGTGAAACTTATGTCGGATCATTTAATCTCTGTTGCGATACCGTGACGGTGTCTTGCAAGTTACGAAATATTCGTTCACTTACAACGATCCCGTTCACTGTAAACAAAGATGGCTACGTGGAAGCATATACCGATGGAGCGTGCAGATCTAACGGAACTAGCGAAGCAAAGGCGGGAATTGGAGTTTGGTTTGGGAATAATCATCCAATGTAATTGCATTCGTAAATTCATTGTAACTTTTGGACAGCGAATCAGTATTATTTTTTGTCTAGGAATTTATCCGAGCTCCATAATAGGAAATCTTCATACAAATAATTCCGCTGAAATTCAAGCAGCTCGACGGGCTATATGTGCCGCGAAGGATGCAGGTATGTTCTGTACAAAAAGAGTGTTAAAGTAGTTCATTCCTGATTTTTTTTTTACTTTGGAAGGGATCACCAAATTAAACCTAAAAACCGATTCCCAATTTGTGATAAATTGTATGACGAAATGGATTCACGTGTGGCGTCAAAACAATTGGAAACTTACTAACGGAAAACCTGTTAAAAATCGCGACGAGTTAGAGAAGTTGTTTGCTGCTGCCAAAGGTTTAAAAGTTGCGTGGGTAAGGATTTATTTGTATTCTGAAGAAAATATTGAATTCTTGTGGATATGCAGTACTACTTGAAGATGGATTCTGTATAATACTATATGTTCTGTATTTGACGAGAATGCATCAGTTTGTCGAATTCAGGCGGTCGAATATATTTTTTAAGCAGAATCAACCAGTATTTAGTATTCGGGCCGAATCAGTAATCTAAGGCATCGATGTTGATTTCGACAGTTGCGTCTACAGAATTAAGTATTATGTTCGACATGTTGGATTTGACACAATAATGACTTGGCCTCTTTCATGTGACATAATTTAACACTTGGATTTTCAGTCATATGTTCCTGCTCACACTGGTTTTGTCGGGAACGTTGAAGCGGATCGTCTTGCAGTAGAAGGAAGTAAAAAATAATTCAGTTTTTCGCGGATACATGACCGTGGCCTCCGCCTCCTGTGGTAAACATTTGAAAATATCAAAATTTCATTGCCTTCACGTAACATTAGGTGTTAACGCACATGGTACTTAAGTGAATTTAGTTGTCTCATGTGTGATGTCGGATATGTTTTCTAAACACAGGTTACGACTACGCTGCCGTACTTTATGGAACCCAAAGGATTCGTTTGTGTTACTACA
>JABASK010000454.1:0-14644 GCA_019776465.1 Rambutanura hunanensis | reverse complement strand
CGACACTGTGGTCGATCAATTCAAAAAGGGAGAAAACGATTTGATTAAAGAAATCTTCATTGATCACCCAGGACAATCTGGTGGAAAAGATGACGGCGGTGGGAAAGGTGAGGTTTCGCGTGGAATGGGTTATCTAGATTTGCCATTTATAATCTGCTGCAAAAAATATTTGCGCGGTGCTCAGTCTTTAAGAAAAAAAAATTATGCGTATTACTTTAAGAAAAAAGTACGGAAATGGTAAGTTACTTTTGCTTTTCTTTTTCCAAAAGCAATTTTTTAAATTGACTTTTTTTTAAAAAAAAATTATTTTTCCCTTTATTTTTTTTTAAGTTGTCTTTTTTTTTAAATTTTGAATTTCATCTTGTTTTGACCAAGGTGGAAAACGTGCCAAGGGTTCAGCCTTTCAAACAGTTTCAGCCCTGTACAGGGTAATTTAAAAATGCTCAAAATCAAAAGCCGTGTCTTTTTAAACAGTTTAATTTTTTAACTTTTTTGATCAAATGCATCGCTGCTTCGCCTTCTAATGAATTGTGACTAATTACAAACTATAAAGGCTACCTAGTTGATCAGGTTAATGTTCTGGTTTGAGCCTGAAAATCTCTTCCGGAAATCATGAGTAAATAACTTCGAAAAAAAATTTTTTTTTTAAAAAAAAATTGAAATTGAAATGATTCAGGTGGACGTGCCAAGAAGGGCTCAGGTTTTGCAACAGTCTCTTCATCTTACAGGGTATTTAATCAAATGTAGTTCCAATTTACAAATAATGTCTTCGTCTTGAGTTGATTTTAAATCAAGGAAACATTTTCCTTGACCTTTTCAGTGTTGTCGAAATACTTGACCCGTTTGACCTCGGTTTTCGATTTTAAAAGGTCAAGTTATTGTCCCAGTTTGATATATGGTTAGGAATCTTAATCCATGACGAAACAAAACGAATAAGTCAATTTTGTAAATTCGTGTTTTTTTTTCATTTCTTTTAAAATAACATTGTTTTTCAAAATCCAGTTTGACTTGGATGTAAATACAAAATACTGATGTACTTGTTGATGAAAAATTGTGGAAAAGATAAAAATTCGAAAACTATCGAATTCTTTAGTTTTATATGAAATTTGAGCAATTTTAACCCAAGGCGCTACACTACAGCCAAGCTTGTGTGATCAGATTAACATTTTAAACGAAAAAACATGTGTGAATTTTTAAATTACTTTGGAATTTTCAAGATTTTAATAGTTTTTTTTGTGTGCGTGAAAATTTCTTAGGAACAATTGAACAATCTGATGACGACGCTACAAGCCACTTCTCCTCACTTTATTCGTTGTATCATTCCTAATGAATTGAAACAAGCCGGTGAGTTATTCTTTTTAGAAATTTTCAAAACCAAAATTTTTATTTCAAAAAATAATTTTTTGAACCTATTTTTTCAAGGTTTGATCGATTCCCACTTGGTAATGCACCAGTTGACTTGTAACGGTGTGCTTGAAGGAATTCGTATTTGTCGCAAAGGCTTTCCCAACCGAATGGTCTACACAGACTTTAAACACAGGTGACATGATTTTCAAAAATACTTAACACTGTTTTGAAAAAAAAATCTCTGGGCACATTTTTGACGGAGAAACAATGAGCGGCGAAATGTTCAGGCATTTTAGGAATTTGACGCAAAAAAATTAAAAATTTTTTAACTAAAACATTTCTTATCTGCCCAAAACACTTAGGTACTTAATTTTAGCTCCGGAGAAAATGAAAGCAGAATCAGAAGACAAGAAAATGGCTCAATGTTGCTTCGATTCTATTGAATTGGAAGCTGACAAGTTTCGGTTGGGGCATACAAAGGCACGTTGTCCAAAAAACAAGATTTTTTTTAAAAAAATCGTTTTTTTGGAACATTGGTTTTTGGTTTTTTTAAAATCGGGTATCAACCTCGATTTCTATTTTTCCTCCAGTTTGGGAAAAAGTATGAACAAGCTCTGTTGTGTTGTCAAAAAATGTTGTACAAACTCAAAAAATCTGGACATTGTTTGTACACGTCCCATAAAAAGTAGGTTGGGTTAGGTTACCTAACTTAACCTAACGAGTTAGGTGAAGTTATGTTTAATCTAACCTAACTTTGAAATTTTTGTTCATGTGTGTGATTCCCTTTATTTTTCATGTGGGGCTTTAAAGGTACAAAATCCTTGCTGCCCAAGGTGCCAATACTGCTGATGAGAAAAAGTGTGCTGAGGTCATTTTGAAAACGATCAATCTTGAACCAGAACAATACAGACTGGGAAATACAAAGGCAATTTCAATACTTGCTAAATTTCCACGTGTGATTTGGCTCTATTTTTGTTTGCTTTAAAAAAAAACTTAAAATTTCGAAAATGTAAGTTTTTCGAGAAAAGAAGCTGCATTTCTGAATTTTTATTCTTTATTATTAACCTGTAAACAGTGAAGTTGGATGATCTAATTTGGAGTTTAATCGAGTTTTTTTGGTGTGAGATTGAAGTGTTCTGAACGCAAGGTTAGTCTGTGGTTAGGAGGTTAATATCCTAACTTAAGCTGACCTAATATTTCGTTGCCTAACGTCGGTTAACACTTTTTAGGTCTTTTTCCGTGCTGGAGTATTGGGTCAATTGGAAGAATTCCGTGACGAACGTCTTACACAGATCTTCACTTGGCTTCAGTCAAACATCCGGAACTACTTGACACTCAAGGAGTACAGGCGACTTCAGGATCAACGGTGAGTGACGACAACGTTACTTTTTATTTAGTTTTACGACTATTTTGAACAGAGTTCCTAAAGTGAGCTATTTATCAGGAAAGTAGTGGCGGCTACTACCGAACCATAAAGTTGATATATAGCACTAACGCAAAAATTCGTGCAATTTGCTAAAAAAAAAGTTTAATTTTTTGATTTTTCAATTTTTTTTTCAGAATTGCTCTCCAAGTAATTCAACGAAGCCTGCGCGGTTACTTGAAACTTCGGACTTGGTCGTGGTTCAAATTATGGCAGAAAGTTAAGCCATTGCTCAGTGCGTCCAAGATTGAAGATGAAATGAAGGTAAGCCCTGTCCCTCCTCTCTGTTACCCGGGAAATCGTCCTGGAGAATATAAAGTTGCTTTCTATTACAGTTTCTGAGATTTTAAAAAAATGGCCCATGTTTTTAAATAATTTATTTTTTGTGTGTAAATCTGTCACTCGAGTTTCTCATGCTATTATTTCCTAACACCTGCCCCCGTTTATATGTTTTTCTCATACCCAGAATCGCTGAGCGGCGGCACAGTGCCATTTTTACTTTTAGCGCAAAATGTTTTTTTTTCAAAGAAATTAAACAAGACCCGCGGGCCCCGTGCCAAAAGTCCATCTGCTCTTCCTGGAAGATAAATTGATTAAAATCCTCCACTTTTACAGAAGCGGCAGGAGGTAGAGATTTTTTTTAAAAAAAAAGTGAAAGAAAAGTCACATAAATTTTAAAAATACCTAACAACATTTTTTTTTACCTTCCTCTCGTTTTTTCATCGGTGATTTCATCAGTTTCCGCCCATTTTATATTTAAACTTGCCACAAAAAAATGTGCTATTTTGCTACAAAGTCGGCGATTTCTCTACACCTCGTAGCATGCAGTGACACAGGCTGGCTGACTTTATTTTAAGTTTTTGCAGTGCATTTTTGTAAATACCGGGCGCAGGCGCCCGGTTTTTATTTTAAAAAAAGGTGCAACTGGGGACGATTTTTTGGGGCAAAGTACTTTGCAGTTGATGGTTGGGATAGGCAGAGCGGGGAGATTAGAGTGAAGGTGTTAATTTTGAGGTCAAAGGTTACTTGGGGCTGTTGGAGTTTGGTGACTAAGTGTTAATACCATGTGTGACGTAGAAGATGTCCTGGACGATACTGGTCCAGCTAGCTTGGAGTATTTAACTAAAGTTGATTTTGTTAAACAGAAATTGGAAGAAAAGGCATTGAAAGCTGAGGAAGCAATTGCAAAGGAAGAGCAACTCAAGAAAGATTTGCAAGATAAAAATGCAAAAATTTTGGAAGAAAAGAATGCCTTGGCAGCACAATTGGAAGCAGAGAAAGGAGCAATGGGAGATATCCAGGAGAAAATTACGAAAATTTCATCACAAAAAGCAGATTTGGAATCACAATTGGCCGTAAGTTGCAAAACGCACGCGAATCAAATCTAACTCGCAAACTAAACCAATTTTGGTAAATAATTTAAGATTTCGAAAAACTTTTTACCTAAAAAACTAAAATATTTCGAGATTTTCTGGCGTAATAGAAATAGATGACGCATTTTTTTTTTCATTTTTTTTGTAAAATTATTTATTTAAAGTTTTTTTTGCCAGAAATGTGTGAAAATTTCACATTTAATTTTGGTCCTGTCCAAATTTGGAAATTTGGAAGAAGTTTTAAATTTAGACATTATTTTCTTTGGATACTTTTTGACATACTTCTAGATCTTCTTCTGAATTTATACGAAAGGTGAGGAAAAATTTAGAATGAGGTTAAGGAAGGTGCACACACAGCAGGGAAGCTGTGAAGTAAGGCGGGGAAAAGGTTTTTAGAAACTTTTTCTGGCGACATTTCAGTTTTCGGAAGGTAAATTTTTTTGGTGCTCAATGAATCTCGATGTGTAGATCCTCACCGTGTGGCTCAAAATATTTCTGTCCTAGTCGTTTTTCAAAAAAAAAACGCTGTGCGGGCGTAGGATAGATGATCTCATTAATCTTAGGTTACATAGTTGCAGCTGCCTCCTCCATGACTTGCACAGAAGAAGTGTTCAACAGAAACCAAAATCCCTATATTTTTTTAAATAAAAAACGAGGGGATTTAACGATTTTTTGTGAAGGTTTTGCTTAAAATGATGCAAATTTTACTGTCGTTTTTTAGGACACACAAGAACGTCTCCAGGCAGAAGAAGATGCGCGTAATCAATTGTTCCAATCAAAGAAGAAAATGGAACAGGAATTACAGGGATTACGTAAAGATGCTGAAGATTTGGAATTATCCTTGAATAAATTGGATTCAGACAAAGCTACCAAAGATCATCAAATTCGAACGCTGAATGACGAAATTGCAAGGCAAGATGAGTTGATCAATAAACTCAACAAGGAGAAAAAACACATGTCAGAGATCAATCAAAAAACGGCAGAAGATTTGCAGGTAGAAGAATTGAATTTAAACAAAAATTCATTTAAAAAAAAGTATGGTCATTTGTTGTTGCAGACAAACTTTAACAATTTCTGGTGCTTTTATGGCACTAAACTTATTTTGATCTTTTAGGCGGCGGAAGACAAAGTCAATCATTTGAATAAAGTTAAAGCAAAACTAGAACAGACGCTGGATGAACTGGAGGATTCTTTAGAACGAGAAAAGAAGCTACGCGGTGATATTGAAAAATCAAAGAGAAAGATCGAAGGTGACCTCAAATTGACCCAGGAAGCAGTTTCTGACCTTGAAAGAAATAAGAAAGAACTTGAGCAAACTATTCAACGTAAAGATAAAGAAATTATCTCACTCACGTCTAAATTGGAAGAGGAGCAATCCATGGTTGGGAAATTGCAGAAACAAGTAAAGGAATTGCAGGTACGAAACCGAAAACCTTGAAATATATTTCAAAGATTTACTTGTGCAACTTCTGAGAATTTAAAGAAGAAAACACTTTTTTTTTAGAAATCATTTTGAGAGGTTTTTGCTCATTTTTTTTTCAAAATTGTTTAGGCACGAATTGAAGAACTCGAGGAGGAATTAGAAGCTGAACGTCAAGCACGAGCCAAAGCCGAAAAACAACGAGCCGATCTTTCTCTCGAATTGGAAGAACTCAACGAACGACTCGAAGAAGCCGGTGGGGCCACGGCGGCTCAGATCGAGTTAAACAAAAAGCGTGAAGCTGAACTTTCAAAACTCCGCCGTGATGTCGAAGAATCCAATATCCAACATGAAGGTGCCATGGGTAACATCCGGAAGAAACACAACGACGCAGTGGCAGAAATGGCCGAACAGATTGACACCTTGAATAAAATGAAAGCCAAGGCTGAGAAAGACCGATCCCAAATGGCAGGTGAACTGAATGACATTCGAGCAGCTATGGATCACTTAACAAATGAAAAGGCTGGACAAGAAAAATTGAACAAATCACTTCAGTATGACCTGAGTGAAGTTCAGCACAAGTATGAAGATGCTTCCAGATCACTTAGCGATATGGACTCTGGGAAGAAAAAGTTGGAAGCTGAAAATGGTGACCTGTCACGTCAATTGGAAGATGCAGAGAGTCAAATTTCACAATTGAATAAGTTAAAGGTCACGTTAGCGACGCAGTTAGAGGATACGAAGCGGGTAGCTGATGAGGAAGCCCGAGAAAGAGCTAGTTTGTTAGGAAAATTCAGAAATGTAGAGCATGACCTCGACGGTCTTCGTGAGCAAATTGATGAAGAAACCGAGTCGAAGGGTGACTTGCAGCGACAACTGACCAAGGCCAATGCTGATGCACAGATGTGGCGAACCAAGTACGAAGTCGAAGGTATTCAGCGTGTCGAGGAGCTGGAAGAGTCCAAGTGAGTGTACTTTTCTTCTTTTTAAAAAAAAAACGAATTAAAAAAAAACTCCATCGTTCTTTTGTTATTTTTCAGACGAAAACTCCAGGCTCGTCTGACAGAAGCGGAGGAGACGATCGAATCGCTGAACCAAAAAGTGCTTGCACTGGAAAAGACAAAACAGCGACTTTCTACAGAATTGGAAGATATGCAACTGGAAGTCGAGCGTGCTCAAACTCTGGCAGCCCAATTGGAGAAGAAACAAAAATACTTCGACAAAATTGTTGCCGAATGGAAACAAAAGGTGGACGAACTCGTGGGTGAACTCGATGCTTCCCAGAAGGAATGTCGAAACTATTCAACAGAATTGTTCCGTCTCAAGGCCGTTTTTGAAGAAGGTCAAGAACAATTGGATTCAGTACGACGCGAGAATAAGAATTTGGCTGATGAGATTAAAGACCTTATGGACCAAATTGGAGAAGGTGGACGTAGTATTCATGAAATGGAAAAAGCACGAAAGAGGTTGGAAGTTGAGAAGGAGGAACTCCAAGGTGCACTGGAAGAAGCTGAAAGTGCACTGGAACAGGAAGAGAACAAGGTACTTCGCGGTCAACTTGAATTGTCCCAAGTTCGACAAGAAATTGATCGACGAATTCAAGAAAAAGAAGAAGAATTTGAGAATACAAGGAAAAATCATCAACGTGCCTTGGACTCAATGCAGGTATAATTTGTCGAATAATTTTCGATAACGAAAAATTAGTTTTAATCAAATTTTTCGATAATTGAGAAATGTGATTGTCCCCAACAGGCCAGTTTGGAAGCTGAAGCTAAAGGAAAGGCAGAGGCGTTGCGGATGAAGAAGAAATTAGAATCGGATATCAACGAGCTAGAAGTTGCTCTAGAACATTCAAACAAGGCTAACGCTGAAGCACAAAAAAGTATCAAGAGGTATCAGCAACAATTGAAAGAAGTCCAGGCACAACTAGAAGATGAGCAACGTGCTCGTGACGAAACTAGAGAACAACTCCAATTGGCTGAACGACGAGCTAATGCCCTTGCTAATGAACTAGAAGAATCTAGGACTCTATTGGAACAAGCAGATAAGGCACGACGAGCAGCAGAAACTGAGCTTACTGATTCACACGAGCAAATTAATGAACTTAGTGCTCAAGCTGGATCGCTGGCAGCGGCGAAGAGGAAGTTGGAAGGAGAGTTGCAGACGTTGCAGGTAAAACCCAAGTAAAATGCCTGAAAACGTGCACACTTTTGGAAATTCGCAAATGCCTTGCGAATTTTTCATTGTTTCTTTCTTGTTCTGTTTTGCAGTCTGACCTTGAGGAAATTGTGAACGAAGCGCGAAACTCTGAAGAAAAAGCGAAGCGGGCAATGATCGACGCAGCGCGTCTAGCTGACGAACTGAGGGCCGAACAGGAACATGCGCAAGCGCAAGAGAAAATGCGCAAAGCAATTGAAGCTCAGATGAAAGAATTGCAAGTTAGACTAGATGAGGCTGAGCGTGAAGCATTGAAAGGTGGTCGTCGTACAATTGCTAAATTAGAAGAACGTATTCGTGCTATTGAACAAGAATTGGATGGAGAGCAGAGACGTCACGCAGATGCGCAGAAGAACTTGCGCAAAGGTGAACGACGTATCAAGGAATTAACCTTCCAAGCTGAAGAAGATCATAAGAATCACGAAAGAATGCAAGATCTTGTGGACAAATTGCAGAATAAGATCAAGAGCTACAAGCGACAGATTGAGGAAGCCGTAAGTGGAGCAAATTTCGCAAAATGTAGATTTTTTTTGCAAATCTCACTTTTTTCGTTTGAATTGGTTGTTTAGGAGGAAATCGCTGCGTTGAATTTGGCTAAATTCCGAAAAGCACAAACCGAGCTTGAGGAAGGAGAGGAACGAGCTGACATGGCTGAACAGGCAGTTTCAAAATTACGAGCTAAAGGTCGTGCTACCTCTGCAGTACGCGGAGTTAGTGAAGCTGTAAGTATTAAATCGACTAAAATTTAGCGAAAATCAAGAACATAAATTTCTTTTTTAATTTTATACATTTGCGACTCGTTCACGTCAAAATTTGAAATGTTTTTCTTTTAAAATGTCTCTTTTCCGTCACAAATTTTGTACAATGTCACCGAGTCTGTAAAACACAAAATTGATGTCTTTTTCCCAAATCGCTTATTTTCTTCTAGCCGTTCCGACCGTCTGCGAAAAATCATCTCGACTTCGACTAGAAAACTTTGTTACTGCTAAAAGAAAACCGTATGTCACTACGTAGTCCTGTTGTAACTTACTTTTGTGCCTAATGTCGTTTTTTGGTGAAATGCTAAATTCGCAAAAATTGTGCAAAAATTATGCAAAATGATTTCTTCACGATACCTTTCGGCGTTGCGGAGTTGACATAATACACATTTACACCCAATTGCGTGTTCTACCATCGTACCACTGCCTGTCATTGTTTGTGTCACTTATCGTCTCATTTTTCGTACTTGACCTTAATTGACCTTAGGCGTGAAACTTTGATTTTGATTTTGATCTCTCTGTAATGCACCTTGACCTTGAAGTGAAGAGGAATTTTATGTATATTGAGTTTAATACCTCTTTTTTTATATACTTTTAGAATCAGCCTCAACAATATTCACCATTTCCGTTAGGTCACCAGAGGTCACCCATGTTCCAATCCATGGACTTTCCTTCCCTACACTCTGGCGAATACTTGGATGACTACTTCTGGAACTGAATTCATCTTTTACCCCTAAACAACTAATTGGCCTGGATTTAGTTTTAAAAAAAATTAAAAATTTCAGGTTTCGTTCCTCCTTTTCGATCACTTTCGGCCTCGTAATGTTCTTCTGTAAATCCTAACCTTACCAACGTGTAATTTCTCCTAAAAATAAACTTAGATCAAATGCAGTCTGGGATTGTGTCTTTTTAATTAACGATTCTATCTCTTCTTAATTAAGTTAATTGATCTAATTGTACTGGACCAGTACCACTGCCAGTCAATGGTCCATTGTCTTGGACATGGTCACAGATGAGCTATCTAGTCAATTGCAATTGTATAGATACAGATGGTTTTGGTTAGGTTAGTTTAGTAGGTCAAACCAATGAAAAGTGAGATGGCATAGACGAAACTTGTTTGGTTATTATCTAACTTTTTCAAATAACCTGGCAGTTAACTGTAACGAATGGTTGAAAGTTAGGAAGAAAATAAAGTTGAAGTTTGACATTCTTACCGAGTGTAAGTTACGATTTATTGAGGATACCCCGCAACGGGACTTGAACTCCATTTAGCTACAGTACCTTTACGAAAGGTTAGTTGAGTTCACTACTGGAAGTTAGTTATTGACAACGAAGAATGACTAATTTGAACTGTGCATGTTGTTAGTTTGAATTAGGGTTGACCGGCTAAGAATTTGGAGAGAAATCCAGTTGGTTTGGGCTCGATTGTAGTTTTCAAGTAGGTCATGACGTGACCCTTCTGTTTCCAGTGGTTCACGGTTTCTTTCAGTTCGTTCGAGCCCTTGAACAATAGAATCAGTAAGTCAAGTTAGTCCTGGATACGACATGGTCAAGTGACAACGGTGTAAATCTTAACATTTTTAACTTAAATGGATCAAAACTAACCTTGATTACGAGCATGTCGATGACCCTGATGTCCTCAACTTTCTTATTCTTGTAAAATTCTCGACGTAAGACTTGCTGTAACTCCGGAACTTTAACTGGGATATCGAATTCGAACACTGCGAATGATAACGAAACTTTTATCAACAATTGAGACATTTAACAAATCATATGTAGTATGGCAGTGCACATGGCGCTCAGGCTCAACTGTATCCTGACTAATGACATTTTTTTTACATTAATGCTAAATGAAAATGAAATGATGATACAATATAACGCTGCGAACGTATCCGTTACGCGTTAGATTACGTAGCGTTACGGATATGATCGCATCCTGTGCTAATCAGATACATTAGATCATTACCAATGTAAGGTAATTGGCGATACCAAGCCCGGTACAAGTTGAGGACTCTTCGCCGTGCATCCTGTCTATCCAGTGATAACAAGGGTTTCACTTGACGTCCAGCTGACTTCACAATACTTGACCCAGCACCAGACATGTTAAAATTTTGACGACCGAACACCCAAGTGTGAAGTCAAGTGATGACCTTTTCAAATCAAAACAAACAAAACAGAAGAGTTTAAATGTAAATCAGCTGTGTGCAGATGTCGGGAGTTTCGTTTTCGTTCGTACAGTAGTGTGTTGTGATTTTGTGCTTTCTTGAATCTCTTTTTGTGTCTTGTCTGTGTTGTTGTTTGTCTGTGTGAGCGACGACGACGACGAGTGAGTGACTGTTATGTTATTGTTGGACATTCCTCCTTTCACTTACTTTTTGGACGCCTTTTATTAGACGTTGACTAGCATTATAGTCAGCAGCCGCAGGAATTCAACCGGACACCGGAAGGGCAATCGCATTCGGAATTTCGGATCGAGATTCAGGTAGTTTGGTTATTGATTTTCATTCATTGATACTTGTTGATCGATACACAAGTCAATTAGATTACTTAGGTGTTACTTAGGGTAATTGTTTAACGTTTGAATTTTTGGAGATCACTTGACCTTCACCCCTCTCCTCTCTTCAAAACCTCACCACAGCCGCTGTCAGAACTGAACCAATCATTCTCCTTCCTGCACTGCCACAGTAACTTATTACACTGAAGGAACGGTAGGCTTTCGAATCGAAACTATCGATTCCGTTTCTAGTTTCAAAATGGAAGAAAACAAACTGGGCCTCGAAGTTTGCTTGTCCGAATTCTACGATCCCCAAACTTCCAACGGAAGGAAGCGTGAGATTGAAACTTTATTACAGCAGTTTCTCAAATCCAGTGAATCTTGGAAACAAGCACTGTTCTGTTACCGTACTGACTCCAGTGACTATGTTACGATGTACTGTCAAACTATTTTGGAACATACAATCAAAAAGTATTGGACTTCAATGTCCCACGAAGATCAGAATGAGATTAAGTGTTCACTCTATAGTTTTTTGTTACAAAAAGCTTCTGCTTCGTCACCTGTCAAGTGTACGGGTTTTATTCGAAACAAAACTGTGAAATTGATCTGTGATATTGGAAAAGTATCGTGGCCAAATGACCAGCCGGATTTCTTCTCGAATGTGTTACAGGTAATTGATGACTTACCGAAATTGCTTCTAGTTGTGTTAGAACTTTTAGAATTGAAATTCGTTATTTCATTCTTAGATTACTCAGTCTTCAGATACCGTTGTGATAGGACTTTGGTTTCTCAAAACGATTTCTGAAGAATGGACGACTGTTGGTGCTGAAGCAAGCACGCAGCGCAAAGTGGAACTAAAAGCGAACCTGCTCAAGGAAATACCGAATATCTTTAGGGCACTGGAAGGTGACTGCAATTTAACAACAAGTTACTTGTTTTTAATGCACTTATCGGTTTAGTAATTGAGTTTCTAACGCTACGACATATTTGTTGTACTATTCTAGTCATTCTCACTGCCGGATTGTCCTACAAACAGGAGCGTTCTACGCTGAATTCATCACTGGAGCATATCAACGAAGTGATTTCATTAGCACTTGATACTTCAGCGCATTTGTGTTCCTGGATAACCCTTGACGGTTCACTACCTTCGACTTTTCCGTCAGGACAAGGTCAAGAGGTCAAAGTGCTTCCATTTCCAATCTCTTTTGTTCATTTACTCTGTCACTATGCACTCATTAACTTTGAACGGTGCGATCAAGTGAGTTTAAAATGTAGTAAAATGTAAGTAAATTAATTCATTATTTCTAGACTTCTAGTTTTACTATTTTTCTAGACTTGTCCTATGGAACTGTCCCATGCTATCCGAGCTCTCAACGTTCTCAATGAACTGTGTTACAGAAAGTACATTCCGAAAGATTTTAACAAACATATGCATTACGTTACGCACTTTGGAATCGAGTTACTCAACAAAATACTCAGTCGACCTTTGACCCAACAATTACCAGATGCGTAAGAGAATACGAATAGTTTTTACCTAACAAAACACAATGCTAAAATTTTCTTTATACTTTTAGATACTTGGAAAAAGTTATTGAATTTTTGTGCCTCATCGCAAGTTCTCATTTTAATCAGTATGACGAACAAAGTGCCAAAGCACTCCTGTCCCTTTTGGTCACTTTTACTTTTGGCCAGTCTCAACCAATTTTCTACTACGAGTGTTTAGATATTTGGGGTAGAATCCTGGATCATGTCAATACTCATTTACCAATTATGAGTCAATTGATGAATAGAGAGTACTTACATAGAAATCTACAAACAACCAACGCTAGCACTGGCTAACGGAATTGTTCATTCTACTGCAAAGTATCAGATTCTGGATAGCGAATGTGTGGATTTAGAAGTAAGACAAAACAGTTTAAACTTGCCCATTTTTTTTCGTAAACTGCAAATTTTGTGTGCGAAATTTTGAAGGTCGTTTTTTAAACGTGACGTTGTTTTTGTTGCTTTTCAGGACGACGAAGTTGAAACTCCAAGTTTGACTCGAAATATTGATATTCTTGTAAAAGTAGGAGAGTTGTTACCAACAGAATCGCTCGAATCGCTTGTAAGTTTTTGAATCGCTAGAATTTTAAAGTCATTTTGATGAAAATTCAGTTTTAATAAAAAAATTTAATTATACAAAACTTTTGAATAGCTCGTAACATGGACGGAGTCATGTCGATATTTTGGATCTTTGCAAGGATTACTAGACCCAACTTCAAAAAACGCAATGTACATTACCAACAAAGTAGAAGTTGAGCATTTTCATTTCATTGTACAACTAATTGGAAGGTACGTAAATATCATCGCGGTACCTAGCAATGTTGTTTTGGTATCATAAAAAATGAATTGAATTTTTAGAATGGCTAACGTCTTCTACAGTGATGTGTTCAAACAGGAAGTGAGTCTTGGGAAATCCATCTTTCAACAACTTGTTGGTGTTTACAATTTTTCACAACGATTCTATTTTGTCAAAGAGCCTGACATTATAGTTAAAATGTAAGGTGACATTTTACAATTTTTACCCGGGTAAAATTAAAAGTAACGTATTTGTTGGTCGTAGGAACTGCGAAATAGTATCTTCTCTGTCACTCTGGACTTATTGGCTACAGCGATTTCATTCCGAAGTGATTCTTGCCGATTCGACACTAGAAGACCAACAAATGTTTTTCGATATTCTAGGATTTCTAACGGAAGTAGTCTTCTTTGCTGTTGACAATCGTGCTGAAATTGATTCAACACTTGTCACTTCGAATCTTAACTTTTTCTTGACGTTAATTACTTCGGTCAGGACACAGTTTATTTTTCAAAGTAGCTCCGTTCAGGCACTTATTCAAGGGATAAATGTACTCAAGTCTTCAACTAGGCCAGAGGTAAATACCCGGGTATTTTACGAATCATACTCAATTTTTTTTGTATTTTTGGTAAGATAAAAGTGATTTAATTTGGTTTTTTTTCTCAAATTTTATAGGTTTTCCGGACTTTGAACAAAATTGTAAGTAGCCTACTTGTTTTACCGTGGCAAAGTGTTTCACAACAAGAATGGGAAGTTCGAACAAAACTCTATGAAAATTATATGGAAAGACTCCTGGAAGAATTTAAGCACAGGAGTTCTGATTCGTTGAGTGTTATTTCTCATTTGAATTTTATACAAGATCAATTGGATTTACTAGTAATGGAAAATTCCCAGTCGAGAAAAATTTGTTGGAAAGTATTGAAAGAAGTCGTACCATTTCTGCACGACTTGACAAAAACTTTTCTACGTCAACCGAGTAAGTTACAAAATAGCCTAGTTCAATTTTTCTTAAATTTAAAACAAAATGTGGAATTTTAGAAGTTTTTTTTGTGTAAAAATTGTGTGTTTTTTTTTTAGAATTTTGTTGTGTATAGCTAATTCTTCAGTGTTTTTTTTCAGGTTCTTTTGAAAAAAATCTTTCTTTGAAAATATATCTTTCTTGTTTCTTGTAGATGTTTCGGAATCAATTTTGAGCACGTTTTCGAAACTGATGAAAGTTATGCGACAACAAGCAGGAGCAGCGTTTTTCGAATCAACAATTCAATCTCTACTGGCAC
>JABASK010000453.1:0-14666 GCA_019776465.1 Rambutanura hunanensis | reverse complement strand
TTCGGATAGTATCTGCCTGAATTTGTATTAATACATTTAATTTGTTTTCAATACTCTTTTTGACTTGTGTAGCAAAGAGCGTTCCGGGCTGATGGCATGATTCAATTGCCAACTTCAACTCTGTGACTTGAATGTTCTTCCATTCGTCAAGCTTTTGAATCAAAGATGTTAATATTTCCAGCGAATTGGAAATTTTTAGATGCACCTTCAGTTTGACTTGAATGACGGTTATATGCCTGTACTCATCACCAAACTTCCAGACAGGAATAAGATAGTCCTCAACATTTTGTGGATACTCTATCGATGTGATAAATAACTTGAGATTTGGAGCTGATTTAACTAAGAAACTGGATATCTTTTCCATAGATACTGTGGAAAAAGGCATGTCAAGTGTATGTAGTTTTTCAAGGCAAATAAGTTTCTGTGGTGTTAAAATTTCGAAGGAACTATCAATTCTTAGCTTGACAAGATTTGGCAGAGATAAAATGTCAAGTTGATTGAAAAACGATAGAAATTGTGTGCTATTGTGTGGCTGTCCCTTAATAGCACCAATGTGAACTTCTTCAATAAAAAGAGAGATGTTCATCAACAAAGTACGGACAGCCTCGAGTCTTTGAAAGTTGATCAGTTTGAATCGAATTCGATTAAATGGAAACTCTTGAATACGACAATTCATTTCAGACAAGAATTTAACCATTGATTTTTCTGACGAAATGTTCGCTTGCGTAGAACTCAACCGTTTCCAAAACTTTGTAGCCAAAAAATTCCAACGTCGACTGACCAAACGGCATGAGAACGCGTCCTGATTGTGTGACATGTACGAGAATATTTCATCCAAAATCTGTAAAAAGTACATGAAAAGGTAATCCCATTTCTCATACTCTTTTAATTATCTCGCCAAAAGATAGGATGTTGAAATAACGACACATTTGACGGCTGGTTACCTTATTTGGAAGATTGTCCCATTTCAACTTTGACATCGTGGTGCTTTCTCCTACTAGACAATTCACTAAAAATATTATTTTAACAATTTAAATAATCGTTATTCAAAGTAACAAGCGAACCAACACAACACGTTTCGACAACCAGCGTTTAGGTGTATTCACAAAGAACTTCAGAAAACGGTTCTACTGTACCGTAATGCCGTTTTCAATTTTTATCTAACTTTTATTTGATAAGTTATGAGTTATCGAACAAGGTTTACCTGTTACTCTACGCTGCTTTCGTGTTCACTCCTCGTCATATTCTGCGTTACGTTCCTCAATCGTTCGTTACTCAAAACGTTTTTGCTTTCTCCACAAGCGCAAGCGGTAAAAATTACATTCTCATTCGGTTTTCATTCGGTTTTCTTTTCTCCACTCGTTTCGCTGTGGGAAAGTGATGCTAAAGAGATTTCGTACCTATTAGAATGCGAAAGCATAAACCCAGCGTCGACTTTTTAGTTAAAAGTAGTAACTAAATTTGGTACTCATAAAGTGGAAGTTTGTTTGCGAAAAAATTCCTAATTACAATTACAAACCAGGGTTTCGAAAACATATTCCCTACGAATACAATGATTTCGAATGACAATGATTTCAAGTGATAATGACTACGAATGACAATAACTTTGAATGATAATAATTTCGAATACTATTAATTTCGAATAGCATTGATTTAAAAAACTGAAGGCCCAAAGAATTTTTTTCGATTAATATGAATTATACAATTGGCAAGAACTTGTCGCGAGCCACAGCGTAAGCGAAAATTAACATCCCTGGTAAGTAAAATAAAATATTAAAAAAATAGATTAGGTAGTTCTCAACATAAAAAAAAATACAAGTTCCGTAAAAAATTATTTGGGCAGGCACATAACTGCAACTGTATGGATGAAGTTTGAATCTGTTCATTTGTTTTAGTCGTTATTACCATGTAAATTGTTTGTTTCCTTTGCGTATATTGTAAACAAATCCATCCGTGTCAGTGTCACTTCGTTTTTGCTGCCCGCGCAATAATAGCAAAAAACGTTTAGCTCAGCGCTACGCTGCGCTGCAAGTCTGCTTCATTCTAAATTCTTCGTCTATCTAAATTCTAAACGATGACCGCTCAAGTGTTGTCCGAGTTGCAAGTAACTAAAATTATAGAACAATTGCTCAATACAAAATGATACTAAACTTATTAGTTATTTATTACTCACTTCTGCGACAGGGATTGCTTGATGACGAATTTCTCCCGGACTGTAATCAACTCCAAGAAAAGATAGAGTCCCTGGTGGGACTAATTGACAAAGTAGGACCAAACGCTCGGAAAGAAGTCATTGAGAACAATGGATACCAAATGCTCATCAACGCTTGGACAATGTTTTGTGACACGGGCGAGGACAACATCAAAATACTCACGTTAACTAAATTTCCGATAATTTTTTTCTTCTACAGCTCAACTTAATTTTGAATCTCGTACCAATTTTTTTTCGCTGAATGGTTTTAGCGAAGAAGCCACTGTTGTTCGTGACGCTGTTTTGTTGGCCCTGGGTGCCCTTACCCCTGGATATCCTACGATTATTGACAGAACCACTTTCAAAATTATCTTCCAAGCGTTTGAGTAACTAAACCTAAAATATTGGCAATTTAATGATTAAAGTCAAGTTATCTTAACGTTGACATTAATTCAGCGGAAATGTTCCGGAAATGACCAAAATTCGAGCGCTCAAAGTGATGCGTAATATCTGCATCCAATCGGAAGCTAATCGTGAGACACTAACGACAGAATGGAAAATAATTCCTCGATTTGTTGAAATCATCAAAGCTGACGAACCTTCTCCAGACTTTATCCGACAAGTAATTACAGTTACTGCGTTGATTTAGCGCGCAACAGTTCGAGTTATGCATTGTGCTTGAGTTACAAAACGTAACTACTAAAAAATAGTTAGTACTTCTTCATTTTTTAAGTGGTGCGGAGCTTTGAAAGCCTTTACGCTCAATGACGACAAGAGTGTGACCTACAATCGCTGGGCTGAGCGTCAACAATTGATATTTAAACTGGACGGAATCTACTACTTGGCATCATTTCTCCTGAGTAACTGACAACTTGCGCAAAGGCGTTTTGAAAATTAGAAAATTCTTTGTCCTTTCAGAATACCAAGACGAAGAAATTCTCAATTCAATTGTTGTGGCCATTACGATGATGGCGTCACAAGAGGTCTTTTGTGTTGCCATTCATTCCGCTGGGGCGATTGGCGGTTTACAACAAATTCTTCAAAAGTATCCTGATAATAGAGTAAAAATTAGTCAGAGTCCTCACGTTGATTTTCATAAAAAAACAAAATTCATTTTTGGTTTCTAGAGACTGATTTACAATACAATTTGTTGTATTCGCTACATTTGTGTAAGCGATACGGTTCGTGAAAGTATTGGGAACACGTACCTTGTGAACCAGATGCTCAAAGCGGCCAATAAAATGAAGGTTATACTAAAATTTATTTGAACAACCTTCGATAAAATCAAGGTCACTAAACAGAAAAACAGTTTAGTGACCCTGCGTAAATGAAAGTGGAGGCGGCAAAATTTAGTTGATGATACAGATTGAATTGAATTACATTTCAGGAGCACCCAGATGATATGGAACTCGTTATGTCCTGCCTGGCTTACATAACACTACGCTCTCCTTGTTGCGCTGCACAGTTTTTGAGTGAACGTGGTGTCCCAACTGTTGTAGAAATTATGAAACAATTTATCGAGGATAAAAACGTCCTTGTAATAATTGTTATCTTGAACTGCTGACGTGATAACTTGATTCAAATAATTTACTCTGGTTATAGAAAGAATGTTGCCTCATTCTGAGTAACGTGGCGCAACTAAGCGGAAATCTTGGACGGTTGAACATTTTCGAAGCTGGCGGAGATGTACTTTTGCGTGATATAATGAAGAAACATCCTCAACTGGCCGAAAACCATGTGAAACCAGCCTTGCGTGACTTGGGATTTGAAGGAGCCATGAATTACCCAGGAAGTCTCTATGTCCCTGATCAACTTAGTCCTGAAGTTCAAGAACGTCTCGCTGCTAATGGTTGTGTTCGTTAAGAAAAGTGCATTTATAGAAATGTAGGTCGAAACGGGTAGTATAAGTTGTCAATTTTTTTGGCAAATGTTCTACGTTTTACAAACAACTATTCCAAATTCAAATTGGTAAATGTTTGCACTAAAACCTCCTGTGCTTCATTAGCTTCTGGGTATTCCTTTTCCCCATCAGTATAACTCGATCCCAATATTCAGCCGTATCATATTCTAATTCATGTAGCGGTGGAGGTGGACCTGAAAAAACAATAAAATATAGGCCCACAAGAAGTCCTAGTCGGTTAGCTCCTCAATATAAATCTGTTATTAAACCATATTCAGACTGATTTGGGTAGTAAGTAACAAATATTCACTGTTACCAAGCCTCAGTTCCCAAAGCCAATCGGGGTACTCATTGTCGGGTTTTAGTTTAACATCTTCTCCTTCTTTCATAATACATGAACCACAAACGAAATTGACTAATTTCTCAGGATCAGTTTCAACTGGAAGTACTTTTTTCTCAAGTGTGGGTCCGGCTTTACCTATTTTCTTCTTTCCTCCTAAAGCGGATAAGCCTGCGCAACAGGAAATTTAAGCATAAATTTGAAATTGGATAGTCTAGTCTGTAGTACCCTGAATGCGGTCAACACTACTACTAAATGATAAATGTAAATGTGACCTTACCTCCTAAAGCCTGAGGAGCGGCTGCTGCTGCTTTTGCATAATTTCGTAGACCCGAACTCGTCTTCATAAAAAGCATTCGAACAGATACACCTGCCATGGTTCCCAGGATTGAATGCTTCACCAAACCTACCCGCCGGGCGGGCGTAAATATAACTTGTGAGGACTGCAACGCAACGCAAGATTATAAATAAAATTGGATCACAAATCACAGTTTGTGGTGTACACTGTAAAATTTACAAAACAACAAATACTAAATAAGTTGCAAAAGAAAAAATGAACAAACAAAAGTTCCGTTTCGCGGCACAGAATTTGAACAGGTTGTCGACTCCACTCCAAGTATTAAGAGAAGACCATTGATAATTTCAAATTTCAGAAAAGACGAAAACCAAGGAAAACAATATTCATTGTTCATGTAAGTATTTCTTACACAATATTTATTGGAGGGACTCAATGAGGGTTTGAAATTCGGTGTATTTATTGTTATCTTTGTAGATTGTAAGTAGTATCGAATTCGTGTAACACACATGTAAAAATCATATTTAGTCATTGCCAGTTTTTTAGAGTCGGAGGATTTAAATTGCTGAGATATTCTCGTTAATTCACCGGCGAGGGAATGAGGGTCACAGTTCCACTGTCGTGTATACTAAAGCGGGTGGGAAAGCTTACCAAGCAATACTCCAATTTGCCAGATTCATACATAAAGCGGGCTGCAGAACAAGTAAATTACGATTTAATTGCAAGATTTTTTTGCAAGAATAATTTTTGGAATTTATTAAAACTTAGAACACGTTGTTTACAATTTTTCTAATTTTTAGGTACAATTCACAGCTCCTAAAATGATCCAGTATCTTCCATATCAACGTAAGAAGGCAGCCAATGACTTTCGATTCTCTACTCATCGTCCATGGACTCAGGAATTTCAGCATGAAAATGAAGGCTTGCTACGTAAACAAGAAATATTCGTGGAACCAATTAAAGAATGGATTGTATTCAGAGGTGATAGAGTGGAAGTTCTGATTGGTCGGGACAAGGGTAAAATCGGTGTTGTGTCTCAAGTAAGCTAAAAACAAGAAGTAAAGTAAACGACAGTACACACGATACATGGTAACATGGTTATTTCGTGAATTCAATTCATGGTACTAAATAGGTATTGCTTTTTTAAGATATTCGAGGAGAGGAATTGGGTAATCGTCGCTGGTATGAATTGGAAGTATAAGCGGCCTAATAAGGCTAATGATGACGACGATTCGAAAGCAGGTCTCATCATGAGAGAAGAATTGCCACTTCTTGTAACAACAGAAGTTAGACTAGTCGACCCTTCGGACAAGTAATGTGTTTAGTTTAGTACCTCCATCGACGAATCTTTTCCTAAAAAATTAGTAATGTTGCAGTAAAGGAACACAAGTTGGAATGGAGATTCACTGAAGACGGAGAGAAGGTTCGAGTTTCGAAACGAACAGGAAGAATAATACCGATCCCCGCAGCTGCGAGTGAAACTTATGATTACAAAGTGAAATCTGCATATCTTGGTAAGTTGCATGTGACTTATGCCTCATGGTAAGTGACAATGTTATTCAGAGGTACCTAATACCGAGTATTAGATTCGAGTAGCATTGGTGAGCGACTTGCTGTATCATTTTATTAGTACCTATGATCTCGTGCAGGAAATTTTCGTTTGATTTTCAGAAGGGGTCAAAGACACAAAAAAAGCTGACGTGGAAAAAGTTACTTTTCAGCCAGAGTTGAAGACTTTTGAAATGGATATAATGGAGTCAATGGGAATAAGCGAGAATAGAATACCCAAGAAATCATATTGGTACTGAAGAGACTAAGCTAGGATTAGCATGTTACTATTTAATTAGTTAAGCTTTTAGTTGATCATGAAAATTTAAAAAAAAAGGATTGCCTTTAATCAGCCTCCCACTCTAACAACGATATACTTTTTATTATTGAACTTTTCCAGCAGTTGAATTGAAACGCTTCTCCAGTAAAACATGCTAAAGTCACTGCAGATTACTAATACTAAGTAGTGAGTCCCGGCGTGAAAGTCACGGGCTCTATGTATCTTTGCCTTTATGTCACAGTCGTACATATTTTCTAAAAATAGAAAGTATTTTTAATGAGCAGTTAACGGAAAAATTGGTCGGATATAAGTTATGTGGGCGTGTGTTAAAAAGCTTAGGTGGTCGAAGGCAATTCAAGGACGAAATCTCAAAATGAAGTTTTTTAAACCTAAGTTTTTTTAACCCACGCCCACATAACTCATATCGAACCCAAAAATTGTGTAAAATATTCCACTTTCTTTTAATTAATTTACTAAGCTTATGATTGCTGAAAGTTCAATCATAAATACTGGAAAAACGTATTCGTTGTTTCAACTGGTTGATTAATTATTCTACACACATACACATGAGCCTAACTGTAACTTAACTTGACTTAACTAAAAGGCAGTACAATAAAGTAAGGTACAATAAGAAGCTTGGAATTTGACATTGAGAAAAAGTGAGAGTGAGAGAGGCAACAGAAATTTCCGTTCAAAAAATACCGTTAGGTAAAAAGAACAAGGACAAAGGAAGGCAAGGCGAGGGAACCACGACCACGAGAGACGAGGCAGACGAGACGTGCACGGAAGACGACGAGGATCACAGTATTTCACACTACTCGGCGTGGATTTTACTAAGGTATTTTCCTTTGACAGATAAACTGCTACTTTTAGTAACATCAGACCTGACACCTGAGGCGAAGATTACTCCAGGTTTATAATATCAAAAATAAAGATATCGACACTAACAAAGCTTTTCGACTTTAGTTATCTGATAATCAACGATCGTCAATCGTCCGTTGCAGGAGAATTGATAAATCGAAATCAACAATGTTTTGGGGTATGTATGGAACGTTACGGTTTTGAAATCCTGAACCAATTTTTTTTCTTCAAAAATAAGTCCCACTGCCTCGTATAATTTAAAAAGTGAAGATAACGCAACGTGTGAATATTCGAATTGAGTTTGAGTATCTCCGTTGTAATGTTAAAGTCGAGGTTTTGTATCTTCAGCATTTAAGGATTACTCCCAAATTGGGAATCCCAATTCTGAATTCAGCTACTTTCAGTCAATACCACTATGAATTTAGGTAATAATTATTGTTGATTTAAGGCGCTACCCTTGATGGTGGGAAGAAATACGCTCAGGAAGTTCCCCAAGCGTTTCGTGTTACTACAGCTGCCTTAAAAGTTCCAGTACCTGAGCAGGGTAAGTTCCAATCGAGCCTAAAAAATTATTCTGGTTCACTAACATTGACATATCTAATTTTCAGATGCAAACAAAATTTATTCTGTTTACGTCAATTACAACGGCAACGAGTTTCTGCTTTGTTCATTAGCTCCAAAGTCTGGAATTTACCAAGTTCCACTTGGAGTTCAATTCGAAACTGGGGCAAAAGTTGAATTTAGGATTGAAGGAGCATCCAAGACTTCACGAGTTAGCTTAACCGGCTACGTTCTGAACTCTCCGGCAGTGTCAACTGATTCTACGTCATCAGTATCGTCATCTGCGATTGCGATTCCAATCTACCGCTCACCAGTCCATTTTGGTTACAGAGAAGAAAAATGACAAACTATCCCAACAGAAGCGAGTTTCTATTCTCAATGAACACGAGGAGAAAAGTTTTGAAAATGATAGCGAAGATGGTGACGAGGACGAAGTAGAGATTGGTAGCAGCGATGAAGATGAAGACGAAGAGGATGAAGATGAGGAAGATGGAAACGACGATGCTGGGGAAGAGGAGGAAGAAGACGATTTGTTTAATCTTGATGATGATGAAAGTGAAGAGTTGGAATTTGACGATGACANAGCGAAGATGGTGACGAGGACGAAGTAGAGATTGGTAGCAGCGATGAAGATGAAGACGAAGAGGATGAAGATGAGGAAGATGGAAACGACGATGCTGGGGAAGAGGAGGAAGAAGACGATTTGTTTAATCTTGATGATGATGAAAGTGAAGAGTTGGAATTTGACGATGACAATGATGCCCTTCAGGACGAAGAAGAACCGTCGACTCCTGCTAGCGCATTAGCAAATGGCAGCGGCAGCGTCAAAGCTAACAAGAAGCGCGGTAAGAAACAAGCCAAGCTCTACTTTTCTGATCTAGAGGATACATCTCTATTACCCGGTTCAAAAGCCAACAAGAAGGCAGCCCAGGTCAGCATGACGGCGAGCCCGAGCCCACCAACAAAAAAGCAAAAGTTGGACAGTAAACCAACTACTACCGAGTGCCATGCAGACGCCTGAAATGAAAACAGCATTGAATAAGGTCAAGACACAACTCCCGTCTTCTGCTGGGCACACTCCAATGAAAACTCTGCATAAAAGTAAGTGTTAATGCTTGAATACTTCATTCCATTTTCTTAAATTCTAATAATAAATCAATTTATATTTGACTTTTAGGCGGAGTGATGATCACCGAAGTTAAGGTAGGAAACGGAGCACAAGCGAAAACTGGTAAAAAAGTAAGTGAAGATTTGGTCTCTCTTAAATATTCCAGTTGTTAAATTGCAGCTGGAGGTAAAGTTGAAACTTTGCTTATGGCAATTTAACCTTTTTTTAAAAAAAAAAATTTGCCTAGGTTAAAGTAGCATACGTGGGTCGTTTGAAAAAGAACGATCGTGTCTTTGATCGTGGAGATATCGCATTTCACTTGGGGAAGAGCGAAGTAATCAAAGGCTGGGATATTGGAATTGAGGGAATGAAAGTAGGCGGGAAACGGAAGCTCAACATTCCACCACAACTCGCGTAAGTATTTATTATCAATCCAGAACAAGAATGTTGACTGACAGTGACAACGACAAGTTTGACTACTACTGTGAATATGAATAAATAATTGATTATTAACTTTAATAACTTTCTAATTTGTGAATCAGGTATGGAAAAACTGGAGCTCCACCGGATATTCCACCAAATTCGGCCTTAGTCTTTGATGTAGAGCTGAAGAATGCCTAAGTTTTCGATAGAGTGTCCCAGTCCCACCTACAAACCTTGTAAAACTTTCTTGTTTCTTGTTTAAGATATTTGACGGAAATGCTGAAATTGTACTGGAAAACAAAGTTAAAAACTAAGATAATACGATAACGTTATATTCAGGTTAAGCTAATGTTTTTGTTGCTCATGGACCTGTATGGACGTCTACGTAAGTAAATACTTGTAATGTAAACAACTGCTTGTTGAAAGTATGAGAATTTAAAACACATACGTTATATTCCAATTTTTAAATAATATGTTGTTCATTGTTTCAAACGTTTTGTTCATATCAGGTACCTTACTTATTTAATAGGTCATTTTGCGTGTAAGGGCGACAGACTGCTCAAGAAGCATTCTAAATTATCACAAGTTTCATTCAACTCTAGCTAAGAAAAGCAAATATTAAATGTACTGATTTTGATTTCTATTGTGACGGAATTTAGATCTTACTTTAGTCAATTTTACTGCGATTAGTGGTGGTAGTGGTTGCGGAAAGGTGTGAGTTTTCATTTAGTGATTCTTCTTCCTCATCTTCTTCGGGAATTAGATTTTTTGGCGTTACAATTTGAACATTGAAGGTACCGACTTTCTTTGTTGTAATGACTTTACTAGATCCATCGTCGAACAGTCCAAAAGGATTCCAGTATCGAAGGATGAACGGTTGAATATACGTGTGCCAAATTATAAGAAAGACTGGAATAACAATACACGGGACACAAACCATCGTTCTTGGTGTTCAACTTGGGACTCTGATTTCCTAAAGACATTAAATTGTACGCGTTGCTTAGAATTTACTTTTACTGATTAGATTACAAGAAGTTGACAATAATTATTGTTTTAATTTTCACCCAATAAAGTACCTGTTATCGTCACGTTTTATGTGGAGGTGGAACCCTTCGTGGATTCTGGATATTATACGTTGAGACTTATGTTTTGAGGACTTGCTTGACGGAACTTAATGTCTCTGATGATCTCAGATGATTTCAATGTGATGTGATGACAAAGACGATAAGAGCTTAGAAAAAATATGAAAAATAAAAACGGTACAAATTTCGCATAAAAACTTTAGAAATGACAATTTGAGTTCCCGCCAATCCGACAAAAGAACGCTATTTCTATTTTGCATAAAAAAATTTCATAAGTTTTTTTCTAAATTTTTTATTTAAACCAAGATTAGTTATACAAAATATTTCTTATAAGCACTATGTTTTTTTTTGTTTAGCGACATTAATGGTGGCGACATGTTTCGTGTTATATTAAAACACGAACTTTTTTCCTGAGAGACAACACAATGGAAATGTAATAAGGAAAGAGATGTTTTAGATTTTAAAAACGCAAACGTGAGAAATACACTTGATTGAAAAGTAAAATTTAGAGGATTTTCATTTGTACTTTTTTCAAATAGGTTGCTTCGTTTTTCATTATGAATGGAAAACTTTTAGTGATCAAGTTTATAAGTTTAAACTTCTGAACATGGAGGCTCTTTCCCTTACTACTGTAACGTTTTTGGCAATTTTACTCATAAGTTTAACTTGTGTTTTGTCAAAAAGTTTTAGACGGCCTGGAAAAAAATATCCGCCAGGTAGGACTATAACAGAATGCACTGATAGATTACTAGATTTCTACAAAGAAGTTATTGAAAATAGAAGTTTGTTTGTAACTTTTTATTAAATTAGGCCCATATGGTATTCCGTTTGTCGGGTTTCTCTTCCAAAGTTTTAAAGGTGGTGAAAATTACCTGAAAAAATTGCTCTGGATCAAAAAGAAGTACGGGAAAATCGCAACTGTCAGAATGGGGTCATTCAAGTAAGGTCAACTGAAGCGTAGTACTATATAGACGAAAAGTCAACAAATTATATTCTTTTTAAAAATTAAATTGATCCATTTCCTGAAACTAATTATCAATTACAAGATGCATTTGGCTTAACGATTATGAACTAGTGAAGGAAGCTTTTAAAAATCCTGTATTTTGTGGTCGACCAAAAATTCCAGGAATAACATCACGCACTCATGGATTTGTTGGAGGTTAATTCAAATTGTTAATTAATTAAAAAAAACGTAATAAGACTAACTTGGTATTTTAATAAATTACAAATTTTTCATAAACAGGATTAATTTTCAATGACGAAGAGATATTTTAAGGAACAGCGTCGATTTGTAGTGAAACATTTGAAAAATTTGGGTTTTGGTGGAAAATGGTCAATGGAGAATTTAATTCTGGAAGAAGTAGATGAACTTGTAGTACATTTGAAGGGAACTTTGTCTAAACCAATTAGCACTCGTCATTTGTTTAATATTGGAATTATGAACGTCCTCTGGAAAATAATCACGGGAGAAAAATTTAAACACGATGAACCAGTTTTACTTGAATTGACAAAAATATTGAACAGGTAAACCAAAATTGATTGATCAAGTAAAAAAAAAACTCGATATCGAATGTCATATCACGATATCGATTATTCTTGTTTAAATTCTTCAGAAATATGGAACTGAATGGACTTGAAAAAGTAGCATTCTTCATGCCTTGGCTTACTACTTTCTTTCCGTCAGTAATTGGTTGGAACGCTTACGTGGCTGATGCTACTTTCATTTTCGAATTTTGGCGAAATTATTCCAATTCAAAAATTAAGTTGTACTGCCCCAACAATACACCAGAGTTCTTCATTGACCACTACGTTAAAGCCATTCATGACTGCACCGATCCTAAATCTGGATTTTTTCAGCAAAAAGGAGGTAAACTGCATTTTAAACTTTTTCTTTTAATAATATAAAAAAAATTCTTATAAAAACAAAAAATTGACGAATGTTTTTTAATTTTCAGAACTCTCTTTAGCTGCCACAATTCAAGATCTTTTTATTGCCGGAACCGAAACAACATCAACGACTTTATCGTGGGCACTTCTGTACTTGGCAGTTTACCCGCATGTACAAACAAAAGTATTCCAAGAAATTGACCAAGTGATTGGCCACGTTTCCATTTCTTTACGCTGTCGCTCAAGGTGAGGTCATTTTTTTAACAGCGACATTTTTTTTTCTGAAAAGGAAACGCATGTTTGAAAAAATGAGAACATTCTAGAATGCCTTACATGGAAGCTTTTCTCCAAGAAGTGATGCGTCACGGAACACTAGCTCCACTAGGAATTGTTCATAGAGCCACGGAAGATACAGAACTTGGTGGATATTTTATTCCTAAGGATTCTATTGTACAAGCTAATATTTTTTGCTATTCACCATGATCCTACATTGTGGGAACATCCACAAAATTTTGAACCCGACAGATTTCTCAATCCAACTCGTGAACTGATCGTTAAACAAGACAATTTCTTACCATTTTCATATGGCGGAAGACATTGTATTGGTGAAAGTCTGGCAAGAGATGAACTCTTTTTATTTATAACATCAATTGTGCAAAATTTTAGAATATTGCCAGAATCGAATGAAGAGTTTCCTTCATTAGTGCCACTAGTTGGGGTTGGTTCAATTCCACAAGCTCATAAGTTAGTCTTTTGTCCGCGTTAGAAATTTTGATTAAATAACTTTGACATTACAAGGATGCTTAACATGATGACATTGTGATTTAGAACAATTTAACTTTCAATTTCATTAAAAAGCACTTACACACCTACAAAAATAACACACACGGTAACCCACTATGACGATGACGCGAAACTTATTAAACATCAAGCTTAACCAACCAAGTTGGATTACATTACAAAAGTCTTGTACGGAATCAGAATTTTAAACAATTGAATAAAGAAGATGAAGCACATTTTACGTTCTTAACAAGAAATTGAAAAATAACCTAATAAATTTGTAAAAGAATAATTAAATTTGAAATTACCACGGACAAAAAAGTAAGAACGGTTGACGACGAGATGACATAAAATTGTCCACTCCAGAATTCCAGTGGTTTAAAGAACAAAAGAAAAAGTTCTACATCCTTGTAGCGCCTGTCAAAGTTGTGTGTCAGCGATTGAACTGACAGTACTTGAGCGCATGCGTCCTTCAAGGTCAGTGCCGTCAAATTCGCAGAACTCATTTCCCTGAATATTGACCAAAGCCGTAGTGCAACGAAGACTAAACCTAAAAAGGCCACAAGTACTAAGTTGGCATCCGTTAGGTTTTTAGAAAGCCGAATCATACCATACAGAGTGCAACAAAAAACTATTAACCCAGTACCATTAGTGACAAAAACAAAATTGGAAAAGATTGAGTTGTAAAATGTTGTGAGGTCAAACAGTTCCTTGTATTTTGAAATCACTTCCTGCAAATCATTTATGTTGATGAGTCCTTTAACTGGTGCGCTACCTTGTACAAAATCACGTCCAGAATAAATACGTGCAAGGAGAATCTTCACGCACATATCCATACTAGAAGGAAATGCGATAAGAATGAAGTCAGTTGTGCAGAATATTAAGTAATCAATTTCCACAAAAAGAAATGTTTCAAGTGTCGTGACTGAATGTATTATCCATTTAGCGAGCTCCGTCTTCGACCATTGGTCAATTGGAAAAAGGTTATAAAAATTATATACTCTCGCTGAATCAGTTTCAGGAAACATCAGTAACGCAATCGGAAACAAGTAAGTGAGCAGTTCTAAACGAAATAGGCGAAGAGCAGTACGTAGCGTGTTGTCAAATACATTACCGTGTTGTTTCACAGCTGCATTGGTGTTAACATTGTTCATATAAAAAAATATTGTTAAAATACCGTTCGATCATATACTTAATTAAAAAAATAATTTTGATTTGGTTTACTAAAAAATTACTACTTTACCAGGTGTCCATTGAATAATTTCTTGTTCCAGTTTGTGCCATTTGTTGAGAAATGCCTCAAATTGTTGTCGGTATTTCCTCAAAGTAAAGATGACGAAGCAAGAAAACAATAGACCTGAAGACGTGTAAACAAAATTTGCATTTTGGACATTTGATGTTTTTTCAGCG
>JABASK010000452.1:0-14704 GCA_019776465.1 Rambutanura hunanensis | reverse complement strand
TGGGGTTCTAATCTATTGTATTCAGGGGTGCTGAATCCCATCTCACCATTTTTTGGCCTTACCGCTACTTTATATTCTTTATAATCTGAAATTCGAGTTTGTTGATTCTGAGATGTGTGATTCTTCGCCGGAGCGATACAATTATTAGCCTTACTAACTGAGATACAATGTAACTTCTTTGTAACTTTTAGCCTTGAATGGAATCCCGGTCCATGAATGGGATGGAAACTTGTTCGGCCAAAACGTTCAGTTTCGCATGACAGCCGTTACTGGACATATTTACGGAATGGATTTTCCGTCCAAGTTTAATTCTTGGGATAAAGTGGATCCTGTAAGTAGGAAACTAAACAAGCTGGCCTAAATGTAGAATAGCCAGCCTCGCTCCCTTGCAAGCGAGAAGTCCATTAGATTCACCTTTCTTTAATTGGCCCTTTCAGGCTGATCTCTTCGAATGTCTAACAGTCAAAAACGAATGCAACGACAAACAGAGGATACCCATGATGCTGCAGGCGGAAAGCAGAAATGCCCAATACTTGATTCTCTGGTTAGACTGTGACAAGGAAGGAGAAAATATTTGTTTCGAAATTACGGATATTCTTCAAACTACTATGCGTCTAATTCCCGGAAGAACTTTGTTTCGTGCCAGATTTTCTGCGCTCACAACTCCAGATTTGAAGAAAGCCATTGACTCACTCACGATTCCAAATGAGAATGAGTCTAAGAGCGTTGATGCGAGGCAAGAATTGGATCTACGAATTGGTTGCTGTTTCACACGATTTCAAACTAAAGTTTTTCACGTATGAACTCATTCAGCTGTTTATTTTGTTAAGATTATTTAATTCGTTCTCACATCAAAAGATTTTCCAATTGACATATTAATAGGGCAAGTACGGCAGTTTCGATTCATCACTCGTTTCTTACGGGCCTTGCCAGACTCCTACACTTGGTTTTTGTGTCAAACGACATGATTTCATTCAGCAATTTGTTCCTGAGAAGTTTTGGAACATCAGAGTAAGTCTAAATCAAACCATTTAAATTTTGCTCTTGTCTAAGTTCTTCAAAAAACAGCAAAAATCTAGAAGGACAACCTAGCAAACCTAAACATGTTACTTTTTTCAGTTGTATCTTTGAGTCGTTTTGCTGCAAGTTCCTAGGTGTAGGTGTAGGGGCTGTAGGAGGTATGCTTTTAAAGCGTACATTAATGCTTTTTTATTCAAAGGTCAGTGTCAAATTGGACGATGTCAAGGACGTTGAAATCGAATGGGGTAGACATCGCGTTTTTGATAAGCAAATTGCCGAATATTTTCTTTCGTCTCTCAAGGACATAAAAATGGCGACGTAATTAAACGTATTCCAAGAAGCCACAGAACGCATAACTTTTTATTTTTGCTTACAACTGTCGACTCTTATTTTCAGTGTTATCGATTGCAAGAAAAAAGAATGTGCGAAGAAAAGACCGTTGGGACTCAACACCGTGGAAATGCTTCGACTCGCCTCTTCTCGGCTTGGGTTTTCCCCTTCGCACACAATGATCATCGCAGAACGCCTCTATACTCAAGGATTCATTAGTTATCCACGTACAGAAACGACCCATTATCTGCCCACTTTTGATTATAGGTAGGTTTAGGCTAAGCTACTACAACTACTAAGGTAACCTAAGTAAGTGCTAATACCTAACTAACTAACGAGGTAATTGTGGCTGATTTAGGGGACTTTTGACGCAACTCGGGAAACATCCGGAGTGGAGTCATTACGTGAAATGGGACCAGGTTGTATCACCCCTCAAAGGTCATGATGCTGTGTGACCATTCGCCCATTACACCCTTGATGGCCACGAATTCAAGTTCTTTCTATGACTCGGATGCGACGAGGCTCTACACCTTTATTGTCCAATATTTTATTTCGACCGTAAGAACTGTTATGTTTGTCTTCGGTTTCTCTAAAATACGAAAGTCTTACCAAGCTGGGAGATAGCTTTACTAGGGTTACTCACATAAAGTATTCATGAATAATTCATTAATTTTTTCGTTTATTGGAAAAAAACAGAATCGTTAACCATTTATATTCTGGCTGTTCACAGGTAACGTACAGATTGTATATATTTGGAGACCACAATTGAATTTCGTATAAAAGAAGAAGTATTTACATTTCAAGGAAAGGAAATCCTAGAACCAGGATTCACTCGTGTCTACCCATTCAACGTTATTTCAGCGTCAGAAGTGATTCCACAAGTGGTGGTGAACGGAACCTATATCATAACTGAAGTCAGGTCTAACTTAGCAAAAAGACGTCACCACTCTAAAGGGAGAAATTGAGGGATATTCAATTCGAAACATTATACTTTTTCTTTCACTTTAGAAAAAATTACATGAGTCCGAAACGAAACCACCAGACTATTTAACAGAATCAGAATTGATCACCCTGATGGAGAAGCATGGTATTGGAACTGATGCTTCGATTCCTGTTCACATCAATAATATTTGCCAGAGAAACTATGTCACACTTTTACCAGGAAGGAAATTAGCCCCGACAGAACTTGGTTCCATTTTAGTTCATGGGTATCTCAAGGCGAGTTAAGGTTTTTTTTAATGACCAACTTGTTTTATTGCGGTTTCCAAAATTGTTTTTTAATAATTTATTATGAAACTTATGTTTTGTTTTAGATCGACCCGGAACTAGTTTTACCAACTATGAGATCGGCAATAGAGAAACAACTGGATCTGATTGCAAAAGGCAGGTAAACAAATTCTTTTTTTGTGCAGAATTTTGAATAAGTTTTTTCTATACGTTTTTGAAATTCGCAGGAGAACAAACTCTTGGCACAGTGGTAGACCATACGCTTGATATTTTTATAAGCCAAATTTTTATACTTTGTGCAAAATATCAGTGGAATGGACGAACTTTTTGAAGCCTCTTTTTCAAAGTCAGCCGGAGGAGGGAAGCCATTATCGAGGTAAAAGTTCAAAAAAAAAATTATTTCAACATACTACAAACAAAGTAGTAAAGAACATAATCATGCCCACTTTTTCTTGCCTAAATCACATGGTAGATGTGGAAAATGCAAGCGATACATGAAGCTCGTTTCGTTCAACACAAGTCGTCTTCACTGTCCAATATGTAACGAGACTTACAATGTCCCACAAAATGGAGCCCTTCGTCCCTTCAATGATAGTCGGTGTCCGCTGGATGAATTTGAATTAATTGAATGGAACGGCGGAGCGAAAGCCAAAAGCTACACTTTTTGTCCATACTGTATCAATAACCCCCCGTTCGAGTGAGGCATAAAATTTAACTTCTTGGATACAGAATGAAAGAAACGTTTTTCGTTGTTAATTTCCGGTTCACATTTTTTTTTACTTTATATTTTCAGGGATATGAAGAAAGGAAGTAGTTGTTGTAAATGTTCTCATCCCACATGCAAATTTGGGTTTAGTCGAAACGGAATTTCGTATTGTTAGTTTTTGTTCATATTTTAATCATTATACTGAAAATTCAAACGAACTTAAACCTAACGTATTTTTTATACCATAAAGGTGGAGAATGTGAAGACGGGTTGCTTGTTCTCGATCTCGCTTCAGGGCCGAAATGGAAAATTTCCTGTAACAATCCCAAGTAAGGCACAAACAGCGGGTGAACTAACCATAAGAAAAATAGTGAAAACCTAACCTTAAATGCATTCCACTTGTCCACCGTATTCTAATCTGGCACAACCATATTGGAAGTCGAGCAATTAAACATACGTATAAACTAATCCAAATCGATCCCTACTTAACTTATCTCTGCTGCAAGAAATCTCTAAAACAACAAATTTTTACAAAATATCTTGCACATGAATGACAAAAACTTACTTCTCTCTTCTGCCTTTTCTTTAGGTGCAGCGTCTTCTTCTCCGTGTTTGAAGGCTCGCGCCACGTGATCGTTTTGGCTGAAGAAGAATGTGATTCCTGTGGAGCTCAATTGGTTAAGGCCGATTTGCCGAAAAAAGGCGAAGAAGGTCAGAAACGCGGTTGCATCTACTGTTCCCCAGAGTACTTACCCTATGTCGAGAAGCGATTGGTAGTCACAGCTCGAGGCGGTGGGCGTGGTCGAGGTGGGCGTGGAAGAGGGCGGGGTCGTGGGAGAGGGCGCCGTAGTGGCAGAGGTGTGCGTCGTGGTGGACGAGATTCGCCATGATATGATTTGTTATACAGTTGCCCACGGTGGAAGAAATGATGCCATTCATTGTCAACGGTTAAGTGTCACCAAAACGTATGCAAGGTTTTGGTCCGACTAGAGTCTACTTTTAGGTTACTAACTTCAAAATAACTTAAAGTTAAGGGCTTACTTGAGCTATTTGACAGTCCGTGTTGAAATACTCAGAAACATACTGCAATTTTGACATTGGAAAGAAACCTTACTTTTAGTAGACATTGTCAAACATTTTCATGTTAGTAAAAGTGAAATTAACTTTTCTTTAATTTCCTTCTTTTCCAAGTAAGGCTTATTTCCGGCAAAGCGATTTTCAATTGGGTGACTTGCTACCTAATCGGAAACTGGATTCTAATTGCACTGAGGCCGCCAAGGCTTTCTGTTTCAGAGAAACGTCGGAGAAAGTTGAAAAAAACCCTCCAAGTTTAACTTTGAATTTTTGTGATGTCTTCATAAGGCGGGATCTTGATTCGTATGACTACGCCGTCGCTTTCTCTTCCTTTGGTTCAATTAACATCTGTTTTGCATTTGTAGGTTTTTTTTGGGCATGATGAGCAACTGACGGTAGCGGGGAAGCTTTTGTTTTGTATGCAATTGGCGGCAAGTGAAAGTCTGAGTCCATATGGCCTCAATTGGAAGAAGGTTGCTACAGGAAGTGAAAGTAAGGCTAGTCCAATGCATCACGAGGCAAGAGGACTTTTGCTTATCAAGGCGTCGGCCTGTTTTACTCGAGCAGAGGAAATAATCAGATTTAATCGATTCAACAGGCACATCTTATGATCTGACAAGTTTCTTTACAAATATTTAGGATTATGAGTAACCATGGGGCAAAGTTTGGGAAGTGCTAAGGCCAATAGCGATGAGTTTTACCCTTGTGAACCTTGATGAATTAACTGAGAACTGACTTTAAGGTTTATGGACATGCCTAAAAAATTCTCTGAGACGATGAACGATGAATAAACCGAACTTAGGTCCATTTGTGAAGGTCAGTTCATAAGTACCTCTAGCAATTTTTTGTACATTGGGAATGAGTTTTTCTAAAAGAAACTGTGATTTGTGTGGGATGATTTAAATTGTCTAGGATGGTGGTGATTAAAACCCTTCGCAGAGTCGTATGCTGTCTGGGAAGTGGAGGTCTTTTAGTCCATTACTTGTTGGTAATGAGAAGTGACTCGTTTGGTTTTCCTTGGCCAGTGACTGAGCATGCGCGTGTGATTGGCCTGAGAAAGGAGTTTGCATGGATCGATTCCCCAGATCTGCTTTCTCTCTGCCTTTCACTTTTTGTATTTGGGAGTACCCACATTTCCTCAGGCAATGGAAGACGGGACGGTGACGAGACCCTGCAAGTCCATTCATCGACGATACACAAGACCCCTGCCAAATCCTCACTAGGTACAAAATATCTGACCTTCACCCTGGAGTCTCTTCTCAAGGTAAGGTTTGAATTAATCAAAATTTTGTATTTGGACTAAAAACCCCTCCTTTTTTTACTTAACTTCATAATGCTTTATGTCTCTCTCACCTTACTAACCCTAGGTTCAAACCTAACATTTGTAAATTTATTTTGTCATGTATTTGTTTTACAGCAGCAGCTCCGAGAAGCGACTGAACAGCGGAAAGAACTCGAACGACAACATGGGGAAGCCTTGGCTGCGCTTCGTGACCAGAAGGATGACCTCTCGAACCTCGCACGACCTAGTAGCCAAAGTGACAAGAGGAAAGGAAATACAAGTGCCACTCATACAGAGTAAGCAACCACACAGTGGCTCAGCCTGTGACTACGGTTTTGTCAATTATCAAATTTAAGGCTAACTAAACAAAACGTTGAGGTTAATGTACCCTTAAGCATAACCGTTTTGCTGTTTCTTTTCAGATACAAAGTTGACCCTCATCGGAAACGAACCGAGACGATTGAAGTTCTCCAGGTGAGCTCTCATTCATCTTTTCTTTGACATTTTGGATCGTACTTTCGAAAAAATTGATATAGAATTGTCAAATTTGTAATTTGTAATTCATTGGGGCTTTTTGACAGTCCAAAATCCGTGAGTTGGACAAGAAGACGGAACTCCAGAACGTTCGTCACGAAGAGTTGATGCTGGAGATGGCAGCTCTCCGGAGGGCGCAACAGGGCCCCACCACGGTGGGACCAGCTGGCCCTGGAGCCACTCAACGTGCCTCGTCGTCACATTCTCGTCATTCCTCGCTTGGGCAAAATGAGTCACTCCCAGATTCACCGCTCTGCTCAACTCCAGATTCTGCAATGAGTAGGACTGAATGCGTGTCAACACCTACGCCCGTACCTGCTCTTAGTTCCGTACTCGGAGACCCATCCAATCAAGACGGACTATACGCTAGGTTCTTCACGTCTTCTCGCGGTGAGCACCACGATTAAGCGTTCCGTTTTACCAACCAAACCGAAAACTAGCTTATTTTCACACTTAATCACCATTTCTTACACTTGTTTTCGCACTTGGAGTTCTAAGGATTTCAAGTGCAATTGGGGCTACTTTGCTACTTTGCCTTCATACCCTCCAAAACCGCTAAACCTCCAAAGGTCATTTGCCTACCACATGCTCCAGGCAGGTAATTTTTGGAGGCGGTGGTTTTAGAGGGAATGGAGTGCTGTGAATTAAGACTAAAACTTCGCGTTTTGGTTGACTCTGATAGGTCAAGGGGGTTCAGCTGAGGTCACGAACAGTTCAAAGCACGAGCACTCACTGCTTCTGCATGACTCTTCTGCCTATTCTGCTCGAGCACCTTTCATACCTACTGGGATTTCCCATTCGCTACCACGACCAGCTACCAGCAGTTCCACCCACCATCACAAAGTCTCACCTTCCCCACCTACGAGAACTGGAGGAAGAAAGAGAATCCGGCGAAGTACATCAGTAACTGATCTCTCACATTTTCCGATTACAAGTGGGGCATCACAACGCCACGGCCCTGCTACTACGAACAATGAGATTGAGCGAATTCATTGCCAAAATTCAACAAGATAATAAAATCCTGGCAGAATTGGAAAAACGGACTGGAGGTGAGTTTTTCTTAAAGGGCTAACTGCCAGCTTCAAAGAGCACTCCCAAATTCAGAAGGAAATAACAAATATTTACAAACCATTCGGTTTTTATCGAAATTTCGTGCGGAAATTACAAAGTTGCAGCGTCCTCGTCATTACCTCCAAAGTCAGTACTCGACTACCTCGAAAGGAAGTAACTTCCAGTATGAGTTAGAGAGGTAATGAAATGAGCCTCCTAACTTTAAATCGGTTCAAAGTGGTAGGCCGCTTCATGTGGACGCGAGGTCATATGAGCTCAATCACATCGATTCCTTGTCTTTGGAGGTAATGACAAAGACTACGAAGCTACTGACAACGTTTTACCGGCTGATTTCCCAGTTGTTGCTTCAATTTAAGGCGGTGCGGGGTGGTGATTTAAAAATATGTTTTTTTCCGCTTTTTCTTCTTCTTGGCTCTTTTATCTCGCATTCCCTCTCTGTACTTTTGCTCTCATTTGTCCTTCTTTATTCTAACAGTGGGTGGGCTAATTAGTACAAGTAATTGTCACCAATTTCATCATCATCACCATTCTTCACAACGTCACTCGTCAGGATCAGGCTCTCGTAGACGAACCTTACCTAAAAAACCTTCAACGACTGCCACCAGTAGCGGCGGAAAAAGAACCAATTTTCAAATACCCAAAATCATGGTAGAGTCAGAAAGTAAGGCAAGAGAATTAAAGCAAAAGCAAAAAAGTTTTTTTTTAAACAAAAAAACGGCATTGTGTTTTTGTTTTCTTTTAAAAAAAATTGTCAATTTATAAATAGCGAGTTTTAGCAACAAACAGCAAGTTTTGCTCGTTTAGCTAGAATGTGACATTGCAGCAGCAGCGAGCCTTCATCCAGCAGCATTGAAAAAAATGTACTTTTTCCGTAGTTCGTAGTTATCCGTACTTGTTTTCTTTTTTCTATTGAGCAAATACTAGGAAATTGGAATGTTCATTAGACTAGTATCGTTAGGCTTTTGAATGGTTGTTTTGATAAAACGTAGAGAACAGAACAAAAATCAAGGACACTCCAGATTTAGCCTGTTGAAGAATGACCTCTGCACGACCATTTCACCCTCTGACCTCCTCGATTCCTACTTTTAAGCCACACCCACACAGATTCACCTGCCTCCGCTGTTACCACGGACAACGCATTCACAAAATCTGCTTAGAAAGACAGATACCTTGAAAATCACTTCTTTTCCAATTATTTTCCCCGCCTCCTCGTCCTTACTATTTATAAAAAACGAAAAACCTATTACTCTTCCTCACAATTCAGTGCTGACGCTGAAACGCTTCCAAACACCTGTATTTCGTTTCAATTATTAGACGCTTAAGTTGCTTTTCTGTTTCACTGTAAAGAAAGACACTTAAAATGTACTTCTACGTCATCAATGGAAGGGTCAAAGTTTGCCAAATTTCTCTTGCTTTCTTAGCAATTTTTTTTTTAGTTTTTAGATTAATACGAATTTCAGTTATTTTTTTTTAGATTTTAGTTAAAACTCATGGTTCGTAAAAGTTCCTTAATACACCGACCATCCAGGGAAGGCAAATGACCGTGGAAGGTGCTCTGTGGAACTTCATTTTCTGTTTGAAAATTTTGTTTACATTTTTCGTTTTTTTTTTCAAATAAGAAAAAAACGTGTCTAGTTTCTTTTTTTTTTCGTGGAAATTGACACTGAACTTTGACCCTTCTTCAAGACTACTGAGTGTCTAGTATACTCCCTTTGTTTTCTGACTCTAGTGTCAGGTCAAACGAGAGACTTGAGTCAAGACGGGCGCGGGCAAGGTGGACTCCTCGTCTCGCATGGACCTTTGACCTCACAAAACGCCTTTCTTCAGCAGCCCACTTTTACTACAGTTCTTCCGAGTAATGTTTATTTACCAGCCGGAACGACGTTTCTCCAAGCCACCACTACGACTTCGGGACCAAGTGGTCATCGCCAACAAGGGCCTCTTGGACAGGCCATAAGATCAAATACAACCAACGTATTCTCATCTGGAGCCCTGTCTATTCCTACAATTATTACAACAGCCCAGCTTCATGCTGAACAGAAAGAACAAGGTTTGACCTATGACCTCATAGATAGATCTATTTTTGGGTTCGTCAGGTTAAGACTGATCTTTGGTTTGTAGAAAGAAGTCGCCTTCTGAACGGTAGTCACATTGTGCTTGGTAAAACGATCCCACTGACGCCTGACCAGTCGAGTGTAGACGTCTTGGATATTCCGGAAAAAGGACGGTGCTTCGTTCTACATTGCTCGATACTCTTACGACCCTTTTCAACAGTCACCCAATGAAAATCTGGAAGCAGAATTGTATCTCAATGCTGGTGACTATGTCCTTGTTTGGGGGTCCATGGATGAGGTAATTGAAATTAAGGTTATGTTGCTAGGTTAAACAAAACATAGCCAAATTATTAGTAATGAGAAGGTTATAATTTGTTAAGGACGGGTTTTTGGACGGTGAACTTTTGGATGGTCGCCGTGGGCTTGTGCCTTCAAACTACGTTGAGCGACTGGTAGGTGAAGACCTATTGGAATTTCATCAACAAGTGGTTCTTGGGGTCAAAGATCATCCTCAGCAAGTTGACCGTCAGGCGGCCACACTCAATCACCAACTTCACAACATTCATCACGAAGGAACACAAGACGAGTCGCAAAGACTCATCATTGGTAACCAAAATTAACTAACATACTATCCTAGTAACATAAAGACTTTTTCAAAGTAAATTCATTGCTTTTTTTTTCTTTTGTAGAAGAACTGATGAATCGACGACAAGATTCCGAGTATAGTTATCTTAATTTGGAAGATATCACAGAAGATGATGGCGAAAGATTCGGTAACGTTTATACGTACTTTACTTTTGTGATTGGCATACAAGAGGAGAGATAGATTGACCAAAAACGACATGTTAGCTTATTGTTTTTGTAAGTTGGAAATGTTGAAAAAAAGAAGAATTGGATCTTTTTTCGGGAGCGAAATTTTTGAAAGAACGAACACTTAAATTTTTTTACCGTTTTTCTTTACAAAATAAGGTTTGTGGAATGTAAATCTTTTTTTTATAAAAATGGCAAAATGTTAAAAAAAAATATATGGTTGCTCAGTCTCTCCTCTTGCCCTTCATTAGCTAGTGACTTAGAGTAGTAGTTTGGCTTCTTATACTAGACGCGCGTTTACTTATAGACGTTCTCTTCTCGGTGCTAGTACCTCCTCCGCAACAATTGACGCTTGAGCGTCAGCTCAATAAAAGTATTCTCATCTCATGGAGTCCACCGGATGCAGCTCTACCTGGAACACTCGACAGTTATCAGGTTTACGTCAATGGACTCCTACGATGTACCGTCAAAGCCAATGAAAGGACCAGAGCCCTTATAGAAGGGGTCGATACAAACAGGGTAAGGAAGACAAAATTTAAAGAAAAAGATGAGAAACTTCATTGAAGTAGCACGTGGTACTAATGTGATGGTATAGCCACATCGAATCAGTGTTCGCGGCATCACTCCGAATCACCGGTCATCCCGCGATGCCGCGTGTACGATGATAATTGGAAAAGACGTCCCACTTTGCCCCTCCTGTGTTCGCGCGACGCACATTACGAGTACTTCTGCTGTCATTTCTTGGCTTCCAAGTAACAGTAACTTTCATCATGTCGTCAGTGTAAACAATGTCGAAGTAAGGAATGTTAAACCGAGTGTTTACCGACACGCTATTACGGGTAAAAAAATCGTGTTTTAAAGTTGTAGAAGCTTATGCGAAAATATTTTCTAAGAAAATACTCTTGTAGTGCTGACCCCTAATACGACGTATCGCGTTACTGTTCGATCCAAGAATGTTCGAGCTCCACATTTTGATGAGAAAAATATTAAACAAATGGAGAAGCTCTCTGCTCATACCGAGTTTCGTACTCTGCCAAAAGGTGAGATTACATTTTGTACTAGAAAAACACTAGCCTCTAGAAAACTACGACGCCTATGACGGGCTAAATTTTTTTCAAAACGAATTCTTTTTTTTTATATGTGAAACTAATTTGTGCTTTACTCTAAGGTTTAGATCTAACCAATCTACCTGACCCACCTGTCGATGTCCAGGTTGAGATTGGACCGCAAGACAATACGCTCCTGGTCACTTGGTAACCCAGTTACGACAGGAACTTCCAACGGAGCAGTAGTTACTGGCTATGCTATCTTTGCTGATGGAAGAAAAATACTTGAAATTGATAGCCCTTCGGGTAAGTAATGTTCATTATGAGACGTGCACGTGATTACATAAATGTTAATTTTTTCATTGAGTAACTTGTTAATTTATTTGTTTTTCTGATTTAAATTTTCTGCGTCCCATAGGTGACCATGCTTTGTTAGACCTGAATCGATTTCAAGGAATGATTCCAAAGCAAGTGACAGTTAGAACCAAATCCCGAGACAGTCTTTCCTCTGACAGTATTCCGATACCAATATCACCTCAAGTTCTACGCGGAACCCGAAGATCAGGCCGCGTGGTAATGAAACTTCTTTTAAATAAAAAAAACATGAGAGAGTGAAGTATAAATCAAAGTTTTATGATTCTAGGTCCAGAATAGTTACCTAAGACGAGGACACCCTGCATTGCCCGTGCGTCATGGTGGCTCGTCGTTGGAAGGGGATGAGAGTTTTAGTGACCTTGACTCCGGTTATCCACAACAAAATGTTCCTGCTATTGGTACAATTTTGACCTTTGTAAAAACACGATTTGCATGAGATATAAAGAGCCAATTCAAAAGTTATTCTGTCGTTTTGACAGAAGTCACATCAGATCCTCGTGGATTGAAGTGGCGAGGAGGTCGCCATCAACCGCCTTATCTGGCCGAACGTCCATCTACAGCCCGAGGTCATTACCAAGGCCCGCTTCCTCCACCGCCGTCACACCACCCCCAAGATGATTACCACGTCCCGCCTCCCCAACATATGATGCCACACCCACCTCCCATTAGGGGCCGAGGGGGACTTAGAGCACAGGGTCTACGCAAACCTGCAGAGCCAATTCGACACCGCCTTTTTGTCGCCCTTTTCGACTACGACCCACCCAATATGTCACCAAATCCGGATGCCTGCGATGAAGAGTTGCCTTTTAGAGAAGGACAAACCATCAAAGTTCGAAATTAAAAAATTACGAAAATTTTTCACCTTTCCTGTGTTGCGAGTTTTATTTAATTCCCAATCTTTCTAATTTGTAGATTTATGGTGAGAAGGATATGGACGGGTTCTACTGGGGAGAAGCTAGTGGTCGTCGAGGTTATGTTCCTTGTAACATGGTGTCAGAGATGCACCCAGATGATGAAAGAGCTGTACACGAAATGGTAACTTAGTTTTTGAATATTTAAATGAAAATATAAAGAAAATGATTATGGTTTTTACTTGTATTTTTTAACCTTTAATAGGAAGGGGGCGACGGAGGTATTGCCAGTGGCCGTGAACGCCGGGCGATGGGAGATCGGTTAGGCGACATCTATGCNGTTTTTGAATATTTAAATGAAAATATAAAGAAAATGATTATGGTTTTTACTTGTATTTTTTAACCTTTAATAGGAAGGGGGCGACGGAGGTATTGCCAGTGGCCGTGAACGCCGGGCGATGGGAGATCGGTTAGGCGACATCTATGCAAATATGCCAATGAAAAAAATGGTCGCCATGTATGATTACGATCCACGTAAACTTTCACCCAATGTCGACTCAGAAGTAAGATTTGAGAGCTGTAATCTTTGCATAGGTCAACGACCTTTACAAAAAATTTTGGCTTTATTAGGTCGAATTGTCGTTTATCAGCGGTGACACTATTTACGTCTACGGTGAAAAAGACGACGACGGGTTTTTCATGGGAGAAGTCAACGGTGTACGAGGCCTCGTTCCTTCAAACTTCCTTACGGAAGCTTTGCCAGACTATGAACACGCCCGTCGACGTGGTGGCTCTGCTGCCCCACATATGATGGGCACAGCTTCAGCTGGTGGACCTATAGAAAGTGGGAGTGTGCGAAGGGGTGCTGGTCCAGTGGGGGCTCGAGGGCCTCCGCCCCCGCCCCGGGAACCGACGGGACCACGTCGGGATGGTCAAGCAGCCTCACTCCGCTCGGGTGACTTAGATCCGCGGCGAAAAGTCCAAGGTAAAGTTTTTAGAAATTGCTCAATAAGCCCGACAACAAATCATTCTTGAATTCTCAAAAGTTTTTTCAAACCAGAAGCGCCTTTGATGTTCCACACGTGTTGTTTTTTTTTTTATTTTATTTCAAAGTTCGCGAAAGGGGAAGGAAAATGTCACTTCTCATCTAAAAACAAAAAAAACATCTTCAAAAATCAGTTTTGCTTCCTTTCTGCATTAGCCACTATTTTCTAATCACAACATTTTTTTTTTACAAAAAAAATGTTTAACTCATATTATTCTAATTTTTTTCTACAATTTATTGGAGTGAAAATTGACTCCCTCGCCTTTTGTGACTCGCTGGGCTTGAATTTTCTCTTTCTCTTTCTCTCTTTCTCCTCCATTACTAGTTTACCCTTTGTAGGCTTCTTTTTTCATAATCCCCTACTTTTTTCACCAGCTTGAGATCAGTAGGTCATTGGGAAATGACCTCACTTTAACCTTTTATAATGGAACGGAAAAAAGTGACGAATTGAAACTTGAAAAAGGCCCAATTCGCATTTTGATGTTGTAACTTGTTTTTTTTTATTTTGACGTTTTCACCAATTTTATCTCCATTTTTAAAACTCTCTCTCTCTCTGTACGCCGCTGCCTTTCTAGATGCTGCTTATCCTCTCGATCACCCGGCCACTTCCCACCAGGTAAGCCACCACAAATCTCTCCAAAGCCCCACCTTGCCCCACCCCGCCCTCTTTTCACGCCACACTTCCCCACACAAAGCTTCTGCCATATTTTTTTGAATCTCAGGCTTATTCCCCCCTATTCACCGCTCAGCTTTCATTGTGTTTCCCTCTTTTTAATGACCTTTGATCTTTTCACGGTAATCCACTCGCAGCCACTCACCCACCAAAGCCCTCAAAGTCACTATTAGGTTAGGTCGAATCCTACCCTTAAGGTAGCCTTGGACTTACCACTCGACCCAGAGGAAACAGAAATGAAGGCAATTTTCAAACTAGAATCATTTTCTTTAAATTTGAAATCAAGCTTGAGAGCAAAGTTCGATAATTAGCTCTATAGTTTCTAAAATTTAGCAGTAACAGCAAAGTTAGAAGTTGGTTATTTTAGGGAGAAAGCAAATAGGACGTTAGTTTGTAGATCGTAGCAGGTTAATGTAGGTTTGGATTAATGATACTGATGAGAGCTATGCAAAGAATAACCACCGCCATTTCATGACGATCATTCGTCATCTTAATTGTTTTGATCGCCCGGGATAGAACACACAGAATTCTTCGTTTTTGTATCGTAACATGTGTGAGTTCTGTAGCAAAAATGTCAATAATTCATAAAATGTCGTTATGAAAAGA
>JABASK010000451.1:0-14706 GCA_019776465.1 Rambutanura hunanensis | reverse complement strand
CATCGACTTTACGTGAATACTTCACTCCAACAAACGGTTGTAGAGTACCGGCTGCGAAGTAGAGCTGAATGTTCAAGTTTTCATACCCAAAGATTGTCTCACTTGAGGAGAATAGAACAACTGAAGGATAACTTGAGTTATAATTCTTTACTTATGCAATGACTTCTTACCCTTCCCCAAAGATCTGGTGACACATGACCGGATGGAACCCTATATCGTCATTCTGCAGACCCCCGACATTCCGAACTAAAAGTATAGGATATTAAGCACTCAACATCATCGGTTTACTTTCTTAAATTAGTATGCTTATGATTACTCAATTTGAACACGACGGCATCATTTCCGTCTGTAACGTAACTTTCAAATCCAACTTTCTGAACTAGCTTTGAAACAACATCAATTGCTGAAGCTGAAACTACAGAAACACATTAAAATCTCACAGAAGTTAGGTTAGTTGTTCGCAAATCGTAAAGAATATGGACCAATTACGAGAAGACTGAATTATGATTTCCTTTACCTTCCATATCGATTGCAACCCAGGTGAACTTCCGTTCGTTCTTGTAGTAAGCAGTAGTTGTACTCAACTAGAAGTGATTGAATTGTACTAGGTACAAACAAGTAACCCGTTACTTTTACTTACAAATCAATTGATTGATATTATTGAAACGAAAACGTAAACTTTGTCAGTGACCCCCAGAACAATGCACATTTGTTTGTTTGTTACAAAAAAAAATAATAAATTGACACAAGAAATCTTGGCGCCTGGATAATTGACGCGCGCTCCTAGTTCATGTATGACCACATGACGCACTCCGGAATTCGCCGGTACATATCTGTCGTAGGCACAAATATCCTAGGACAATGGACTTAAACGTAACATTTTGAATGTGATGGGTAAAGTGATGGGTGATACATTAATGAACTGAAATCCGTCTGTAAATATAAATTTAGTAAAATGACCATATTTATCTAATTTCTTGAATTTAGAACATTTATGTTAAACACACGAATTCATAAACCTAGCAGTTTTCTAAAACAGCAGGATCGGCGTTGAGCGGAGTAAGAGTACTTATAAATGTTAAAATGTTAATCCAGGAAATTTGCTCCACTTTAAAATGTAAATTAATAATGTTTTGTCTAATAAACTACGACATATCACTCGAAAGTTTGTCTCATCTACCGGTAGAGGCGTCCGAGTCAAAGAGAGGAAGAAGTGGAAGAACGAGAACGACACGAGATCGACGGCAAATGGAAGAATCTTTCCTTTTGAACACGCTAGCTGCACTCTCTGCAACGTCTGACTGGCTGTTTATCCCGTAATTTAATTGGATTCTAACGCTACTCGAGGACTGTTAACTGCTAATCATGCCCGTAAGTACACCAATAGTAAGCTAAGGTTACAGTAGAGGTATAAGGGAATGGTTAGGTCAAGTTCGTGACCCCATTACCATTTAGTGCAGTTCAAACTTTTGGAGCAGGCGAATATCATCACATATGCCGCCGGTTATCTTGTGAGGTTTCGGTCGGTATACCGTTAAATTTCCGATGTAATTGAGGCTTTAGATGAAATAATGAACTTTAGAGTTTATATTTTAATTCTGATGCGTGGTACGTGGTAATGTTAGAGATTTAGAGTGCAATGCGAATTCAATTAGATGGTGGATGATTAATTATTCATGTTATTAGTGTTATGAATCATGATGATGATGGCTAATGTGAGTATAATGTTTTTCTGTATCTAATAACAGCTTGCTAGAGACTTGTTACATCCCTCACCCGAGGATGAGAAGAGGAAGCACAAATTGAAACGATTAGTCCAAGAACCCAACTCATACTTCATGGACGTTAAATGCCCTGGTAAGGAAAATTACAACAATTGCCCAAACCCCAAACCAATATACGTTAATTCGTTTTGTGCCTTTTTAGGTTGCTACAAAATTACAACTGTGTTTAGCCATGCCCAATCCGTTGTCATTTGTGCTGGATGCTCCACCGTTCTGTGTCAGCCAACCGGAGGACGAGCGAGGTTAACAGAAGGTGCGTCATCGTTTTTAGTACTCCTTTCTTAAATGTCCATTAGCCATTTATCACGACCTTTTTGTGCTTTTCAGGATGTTCTTTCAGGAAAAAACAGCACTAAGATCCCTGTTCCGGAAGTTGGAGGAAGTGTCGGTGGACTATTTTACAAATGCTTTCCTTTACTTTTAAGAATTCATGTAAGGAATTTCATTCAAATAAATTTTGAATTTGCTAAAAAACAATTTGGGAAATCATGTTTGTCACGAATATCAATAATAGAATTTTTGAAAGTAAAGGTTGCAATTAAATTGAAATGAGTATTCTTTGTCCTGCTGGTCTGCCAAACTTGATGACTATTCATCCGTATATTTTGCATTGGAGCTGAAAACCCTTTTGTGTCCTCTGAACTTCATTCATTCCGACGTCAAGAAACATTGGCCCATTATGAAAAATGACGTTTTTAATTCATACACGTTCTGAGCGTGTGCCTTACCTTTATTAATTTCTAATGTGTTAAAAGTTTATATTTGTGAAATCTAAATGTCACGTTTGTTGTGAACGTCGCGTTGTATGGATTCCTTAAGTCAACTTGCACTTTTCATTTAATCTTTTGTTTTAAAAGTTGTCTAATAGCTCAACTTGAAACCAATTTTCCTGGATTCTCCAGTTTCCCCTAGACTTCTAAATTTAGAAGATCGGTCTCGGTGGAGCAGACGCCTTTGTTCCAGATTTTATTTATGACCAAGATAATTAGAAAATCTTTTGGTTAATTTACACCTCAAATTTAAATTCCAATTTATTACTCCTAATCTCAAATCTTTTTCAGAATTTTCAGAGAAATTAATGTAAGGTGGTGAATTTATCAAAGAGAATGAAGCCACGAAAGTGACCTTTAGATGTGACCTCCTGCTGATCCAGAGAAACAACGGATTAAATCTCTCTCTCTCTCTTACTCTGTATTTTGAGAGTTGGAAGGAATTTTGTATAAATTATAATCAGGAATTAACTCAGTTTCTAATTACGGAAGGCATGGAGGGTGGAGTGAAAGATGGTTTTGATTTTACCCAAAAGTGAAAGCAAATCCGACTTGCATGGAAGGATTACTTTATTCGACTTTACGGAAGCCCCTTTTAAGAGTTGAAAGTCCCCCGGGGGTCAATGACCAGAGTTGTATTCACAGGATGAAGATATTCTCAAGAAACGAACCCTAAATTCTTTTTTTACTGTACGCCTTCAATCTTCTGAAGAAATCCTCAAATTGATTTTTTTAACAATTCTAAAAGGTATAGATTACCAGAACACTTAACTTTTTTTTATCCAACGAGGGTTGTGTTGGGTTTTGTTTGTAATTGAGGATTTGAAGAAATCCTCTCATACTTTCTAGTTGAAAATTTAAAAACTTATGAGAAAAAATTGAATCTGCCAAAAGAATTTTTCTTTCAAAAATAAGCTGGAATTGAATATTTTCTCATGCTTTCTATTTTGTTGTGTCTAAAAAAAAAGTAAAGTAGAGAAACCGGATACAAGCAGCTTATAACTAGAAAAGTATAGAAATCGTCTTAAAATACCTTCAAGTTTCCGGTGGGACTTTCTTTAGAGAAATGTGGGGGCGATTGAAGGAAGTAACTGAAGAGTGATTGGTCCTGTCAATTTCAAATTGTTCAGCAATCCCTTCAAGGTTCCCATCTGTCGTGTCCACTTCCTACTATTAATTCTTTTGTTCCACGCACTTAACTCAATTAAGTCCCAAAAGTCAACTTAATGGAAACCAAGGAGACTGTGCTACTAGTAGAGTCTTCCAGAACACAATTTATGACTTAATTTTTTTTTATAACCAATTTACACTTTTGGCTTCGTCTTAAGGTTAGTCCTTGACACTTGGCGTTTGCCAAGTGGGCGATGCGGTGACCAGAGGTCAGTGCAAATTTTCTATTCCTTCAACTCGCAAAAAAAGAAAGTTATCTTCTAACAATTTTTAGAAAAAAAAACAACGCTCGAATTCCTCTGCTCGTATTGATTTCAATTCTCCTAAATTTTATTCAACTTTCATCTGTTTTCACTTTAAATAGAATCCTTTTGAAGTAAGTTTATCATGACCTAATTTCCTTCTTTTGTTCATTTCCAACTTCCAGTATCTCAGATATTTTCTCAAGAAGCCTCCCAATTCACTTCAAGTTTTGTTCAATTATAGTCGCATTTTGATTCATTTTGTTTTTAGTCTCATTAAATAGAAAATTGTGTTTTTCAAAGTTGAGAATTACATGAGATGCGACCATTTTACGCATGTGCGTGACTTCTTTTTTAAAAATAACTTAGAAAATGTCGATTCTTTCCTTGTTATATAAATTACACTGAATACAATTACACTTGGTAGGACTTTTGTTTTCTTTAAAGAAAAAATACCGTGATTGATTGGTCATTAGCCTGCTGCCGGTGTAGTAGCTAAAACTGTCTTTTGTTAAAAAGTAAAAAGTAAAAAGAAGAAAAAATTATATTGTTGCCTTTACTGAAATATGGTGGTATAATTTGAATTCTAGGGTAAACATTGGAAATGACGCGCATACGTCGACATGCTGACAGTCTCCAGGTCCAAAGGCTGTTACTCACGTGAACAAAAGAATTGTCACTTTACCTTAACCTGCTGAATGAAATACGTGACCAATTCAAAAATCAACTTGCGTCATCGACCTGATTTAAAGCGAAAGTGCTAGAAAGTGCATTTTGTGTCTATTATTACTTCGCTCTTGTCTTTCAATTTCTTACAAAATTAAGTAGTATTTACTTTTAAGGTGTTGGAAATGCTGTTACATTCATACAAAAAGAACTGGAAAGTCTGTTGTATCAACAATAGTTTGAACAAAAAGACTTCCACGGCGTGAAGCACAAGGTTATAAAGTTAGAAATAATTAATGTTTGTTTTAAAAATTATTTTGACTTTGTTGGTTTTTTTTTTTCAACTTTTCTATTTTTCAACTTTTACTTGAAAAAGGGGTGAGAATGACGATTTTTTTCGGACGAGCGTGCTTTCTCCGGCCGACTTTCCATTGATTCTCTCTCATTCCGAAGTCCAACCTGTTGAATAAAGAGACCGAGAGCATAAAGCAACGAATGTCAAAAAGCTCGATAGCCATCACCTCGACAATACTTTTAACTCATAAAGGACAAATTATTAAAAATTTACAATGTTTCTTCTTGAAGAAACTAGAAGGTCGAAACTTTCGACCAAGCATTGAACTGTTTGTTAGTTGACACTGAGTTGTAGGTCACGTCGAGCATGTCGAGCTAAAAGACGTCTACGTAAAGACACTTCAGCGTTAACGAAAGTGACGCCAGATCTCATTCTGGAAGTTTATCATCGTGATTCGTCAAGGAAAGTATCTAACTTCCACACCTTGTCACCACTTTAGTAGACTCCAGGAAGATTGATGAGAAACGAAATGAATTGGTTAGATATTGAACGTATTTCAATTTCACTGGAAACAGTCGAGGCTCTGTGTTATCTTATCCATTCTTTAATCCACACGATGTGCGGCGACGGCGGTCAGTACAATAGAAAGTAAAAGCTGACAACTTTTTTGTCCAATTTTTTTACTCGATCCTTAAAACCTCATGTTTCCTGGATATGAGAACATTAAGGTTGAAATTAACTGACGTTGGACATCCGAAATTTGTCCACCCACGGAAATTAAGACCAGACTGGAAGAACCATTAGCTCGACTTCCTCACTCCCAAAGTGGATTTCAAATGTCTCCGATTCTTATCAACTTTCCCTCAATTAACTCTTGCTCACTCGCATAATCCTGGTCCTCCTCCCTGGAGGCAGTACCCGGGTAATTACGGTGCATACACACACACATACACACGACAATGGAGAAAGTTGGACTAAAAACATTTAGCCTAAAAACTTTAATGTCACGATCATTTCTCATTTTTGGGTAGGAATGGTTAAAACCTTTGAGCAAAATTGCTATAGGTCATTTATGCACTAGGGCAACAACAACGTCTTTTGAAATCTTTTTTTTTTTTTAATTTTTTTTCAAAGAAATGCCGTAATTTTAGATAAATCAAAGATTTTAACCTAACCAAAGATAATGATAAATCAATTTTACCTTTTTTTTTTAAAAAAAAAATCTACCAAAATTATAAACGTAAATGACGCTTCTAGCAAACCAAGCAAATCTTCGAAAATTTCAATACCTTCTCTGCCAGTCTTATCGACTACCACATCTCAAACATTCATCTTCCAGGAAACAATGGACAACCTGGAGATCACAACTAGAATCGACAGCTATACTCAAAAATGTATTTCATCAAATGCGACAAAGGAAAGTAATATTATCCATTTTACAACACTAACCATTCGAAAACTTGTCGTCAACTTTTTCAAGCGAGAAATTGTCCATTCCTTAGCTTCATATTAAATTTGCAACTTTAGTCAAGGTACATGAATACAGATACAGTGTATCGGATACAGATAGGCTTGGAAATTCTACAGGTTCTGAACAACATAAAATCCTAATTTAAAAAAAACGAAAAAGTTAAACGAATATTTTATTCTTTTTTTATTCCTTATCCTCACCAACTGCAAATACCTCTTTTTCATCTAGTATTTATAACCTAATGTTAAAAGTGTAAAGTATGTATGATAATTTATTGACGACATTTGTCTCGGTGAACTTTGTCACTTTCGCTAGGACGCCAAGGAACAGTATCGCTTTATCGTTTTACCTGCTTACAAAAAGCAGCACTCAACAGTTTGCGAAAAAGTGTCTTTGTCATGAAAAAGGGGGTGAAGCTTCGGGGAAAACGAAGCCCAGGTTACCAGGAGGGAGGTAAAAAGTAGAAAGCGAAGTTACCTCATGAAAACCCAGTTCCTCCACTTCAGTTCGTTTACGGAATTCAACTTTGAAGCATATCACTTCTATTGAAAGTGTCTAGCTTTCTACAAAATATTCTTCAACCCCCGCCTCCGCAAAAAAGTGAAATCTCAGTGTACTCTCACCCTCTGAAAAATTAGTGCGCGTTTACGTAAAAAAAACAGCAAGGAAATTTAAACCAGTTTCATCCCTCCGAGATTCCTTGTATTTTGGGGTGAAAGCATTTTGAAAGTGCAGCAACGCGGGAGAGCCCGCTAGCCTTTCGTTCTAAAGTTTCCTAAAAAAAATTGGGTAAGACTAAAAAAAACAAAAAACGTAAAATTTTTTCAATTTTGAGCTTTACGACTGGCTAGCTTTTATAGATCAAAGAATTTTTCATTGTTGGTACATGAGATGTACGACGACACTTTTTAATTCAATTTTTTTTTCTGTAGATGAGTATCATTTTTCCCTAGAGAGAAATTTGATCCGTGAAAACACTAAACTTTTATCCTTAAAAACAAAGGTGACCAGACTCGGACCGAGTCAGTCCGCGGTACGCGGAGAAGTCGAATTTGTTAAAAATACAAAATAATAAAATTACTTTTTTCTGCTTATGTGTTGCTTTTAGTGGGGAAAAGTTTTGTACAGAATTTTCCTGGAAATTCAATTGTCATTTCCATATTTCTACGTTTTTTGACGAAGTGGCATGGAAAATATTTTGCGTTTTCTCTTCTGTTCACTTTTCGTCATGTTCTGCTCCTATACTTCAGGTAAGAGACAACAAATTTACTAGAAACTGTTTGTTTTTGTAGTGCAAGTTTCAGTTTTTTTAAAAAAGTTTTTTGTTTACACAAATTCAATCCGACAGGCTTTTTACGCCAAAAGTCTACAGTTTGAAACTTGAGATCGTTTGTTGTGAAAAACAAATGCGGAATTGGTTATTGAATCAAGTTTTTTTTTGGGTATAAAAGAAAGAAAAAACAGCGAGGCAAGGCTTGCTAATTAATTTTTCTTCATTAATTTTTCATTTACTCGTCCAGCCAAACCCACCCTATTCTGACGCGTATTGAGTTACGACTAAATTCTAATTTTTGAAAAAGTAGGAATTATTAACACGCAAAAGTCAGGCGTAGGAGGATGTTCACGAAGAAAAAAGTTGCGTGCAATTTTTTTTGTTTTGTAAAAAGCAAAAAAAAAAATTGATTAAGACCTAGAAGCATGAGGCGTTTAGAAAAACTGAAAACGTGTTGAATCTAAAACCTCAAATAAATATTATGGCGGAAGAAACAAAATATTTAATCGCATGGAAAATTTAAAACTTGAATTTTTATTTTACATATTTTTTTTTAGAATTTCGACTTCATTTTTTAACTTTCTCATTTTCCGGACAAGCATCCTGAAAATGAATGAAATTACTGTTAGAAATTACAACTCCAGCAATATTGCTACCTGATTTGGTTAACACCATGTAATTAAGTGTTTCGGAAATATATCATTCGAACCCAAAGTCTCACAGTTGAACCGAAGGTCATTGACCTTTGTAAAATCAAATTTACGGGTTTCTAAAAAAAGGAGTAACTTACGTTAGTTACCTAATATTTTGTAAATAGTTTAACCCTCTTTTAGAAATTTTGTCTTTTAAGCTCTAACATACAGACCTTAATTGTTTTGAAGGTGAAAATAATGAAAAGCTCTTGTGTCTTCTTTGAGTCATAAAATTTCTTTCTGGCACTAGTTCAAAATTTAACTTTAATTTGACTTTTTGTTCAAATAAAACTTTCTAGTTTATTTCCTAAACAGGGCTCTTTTTCCTGGAACTTGTTTAATAATCAAATTTAGAATGAATGACCGTCGTCATAAAGTGCCTATCCTTTGTCCCACACGTTTCGAGTGACGTCGTCGATTCTTTTGCTTCGATAAAAGTGTCCCGGATGTTACCGTGAGACAAGGTTTAGGTCGTTAGTCATTTTTCTTTGTCAACGAGGTCCAAGAGCGGTTACATTCTGAAACACTTAGATTACGTTTTGCTATCGACCTGAAATCTGTTAACATCTAAACTTTTGTGTCAAGGTATAAACTTTGTTGATGAGAAATCTTTCGGCCTAATGTCACCCCTTGACACGTCTTCATTCAACACTAAAGTAAACAGATGCAAAGTTCACTTTCTATTTTGTACACAGACACGGTTTCCTTCCCTTGACATTTTGGGTAAAAATGAAAATAAACTTACGAATCAATTAACTTAGAAAACACCTCGTGTTTGGCGACAAAGGTTCGGAATGAAAGAACAAGTCCAATTTTACAATTTTTGTGTCTTATGTTTGGGTGCGGGGGAGGGGGTAGTTTTGTTCCTTACCAAAGGTCACGCTTTGTCACTTGTAAATAATTTTAAAATGTCAGTTGAGATACACGCGATTGACCTTAGTGTTGTTTGCAATGTATGAAACGTTTTTTGTTTAGTAAGAGATCAATTTTCAATTCAGAATCTCCTTTCACTTCCTCAAAGTTTAATGCCATTTCGACCTTCTATCTAAACTAAATGGCAAGGCCACCCAACCCGAAATATCTAAAACTTTTTTTTTTTCATTTGCACACGAAAGAAATGAAAACGACAAAAAAATTGTCACTCATCAAATATTTAAGTGACAGGAATTAAACAAGACTTCAATTCCACATCATTAGGGTGAAAGCACCAAAATAGAAAAGCAAACAAAAAGTACTTGTAGAGCACCTTAACCTGATAGTGAAAGCTAAGAGGTCAAAGTTCACTTTGAGAATGAAAAATTTTCATGAACTTCCACGTGTTAGGAATACAATGACTGAATAGGGCTTTTCCTTGATTAAGCCCTTTGTCCGTCTAACCAGTGTGGTACTTACACGAATTATGATGCAAGAAGTGAAAGTGTCACAATAGGAGAAAGTAGGAGGGAGGTAATAATTGAAATTAATAAGAGGGAGAAATTTGAAATGAATTTACCCGCTTTTCCCGACTTTTCCATTCTCATCCGAATTTCAATTATATGCTATAAAACCGACGGAAGAAAGAGGCTTTCACTTGCACACACTTTCGTATGGTTAGACCAATGGATGACGCAGGAAGGCAACAGAAGTAGTGAAACCTTTTACTTTTTTGAAAAAAATTCATTTTTTTTAAAAAACAAATTATTTTGTGCTTCTTTTGTTTCTTTTTGACACTTTTCCAATTGAGAGGAAAGCCGTGTAGTACATGATTTTCTTACGGGTAGCGTTCAGGTTTTTTTCTTCGAGAAAAAACCCGTGTTTTGTTCAAGGTGTCTTATGGAATTAGGCAAATTAAAAAACTTTTTCTCTATACATCCCGTTGAAACCACAAATGTAATAGGAAGTCTTACAAGTTTAAAATTTCCATTCACCACACAACTTGTTGCAGAAAAAGGAAGATTTGAAACTACTTTACATAAATTCAAAGTGTTAGTTTAAAAATTCGTGGTTCGAATTCCTAGTAGTTTTTTTTTTACAAAAAAAAAGAAAGTTTCGCACCCCACTAGCAGTGGGGTGTGAAACTTTAAAAAAGACTTAAGGGTTTTATTTTTTATTTTTAGAAAAGCGCTTGTCACCCTTGCCTAAGTTCAAATCAGCCCCCAGCTAACACGCCTTACAAATTCATACTAATGGAGAAAACCTCTGCGTCTAAATCCAAAACATTCGGTTTGATTAAAATGTTTTGGAAAGTTCCAAATCCTCTGGTCCTGGCATTTGATTTCCGGTTGACTAATCGACACGCTTCGGTACGAAACCGAATTCGTNCCAAAACATTCGGTTTGATTAAAATGTTTTGGAAAGTTCCAAATCCTCTGGTCCTGGCATTTGATTTCCGGTTGACTAATCGACACGCTTCGGTACGAAACCGAATTCGTACTGTTGAATGATCTCGATATGAAGTCGAAGTATCAACTTAAGCCTAGTCAGTTAGCAAACGTGTTAACGAGTTTAGGTTTTTGATAGACAAACAGTATGGTTTACCTAAGAAATTTAGGTAAAGTTCAGATTTTGAATGAAAACGACGCTTTTCTCTGAAATGCGACTCTTTGTTCGAAAGGCTTTTGGTGTGACTTTCAGTTTTTTAGTCTGGGAGAAAGTTTCGAGTTGAATACTATGCGATTATGTTTTTACCGCTAAAAAGGTTATGCCTTCTACTTTTGAACCACACTGTACAATTTGTCATATAAAATGCAAGGGATGGCCTAATTCAGAACAAAAGTAATCAAACGACGTCACTTCATCCAAAAAGTTGCGTTGCCTTCTACGATATAACCTCATCTAAAAGTCTTACCCGGGTAACAAAGTCATAAGCGTCAGAAAAGAGGATCAAGTGGTCATAAAGTAATCAGTCTTGACTCCAAACTAAAGTCTATATCATTCTAAAATTAACCGTAACCACGCAAATTGGTAGTATACAGATTTTTGATTAGGTCGCAAAAGTTTTTTCTTACGCAAAATACTCGTATCTCCTCCTCTGGTAAAAATAGAGGTCAAACTCTGTAGACGCTTCCGGAAGACGAGGTAATGTAACCAAATATTTGCTAGAAAAAGTTTGAACTTTCTCCTCGTGTCTCCTTTTTTTTATTTATTTAACGAAATCCTTAAAATGGCAAGATACGAAATACACTCGATCGATTTTCTAATGGAGTACTTCCTCCTGTTGAGGAAATACAAAAAAAAACTGAAAATGGACGCTCGTTGTGCACGATAATTTGGTAACATTAGGAAAAGTAACGTCATTTTTCCGACCAAAAGAATTTGCTTTTAACTTTCTCCGCTCCAGGACTGTGGTAAGGTACACCACACCTCCTTATGTTATACCTTGTTAAAAATTCAAACCCACACACGAATTAAGTGCTCACAATCCAGGATCTCATCAAACTCCCTCCCCCAATTAACCAACTTCCGTCGTATTCTAATTTGCAAAACTTTTTTTTGCAAGAAAAAAAAACGAGATATGGATGAATGAAGTTTTGTGCGGGGTAAACGATATGAATGGATTTGTCGTTTACAATCGTCAAATCCTGGAAGGTGTGGGCGTGTTTTATTGGCCAACTTCCGCAGTTGAATTTTGAAATACGCATCGGTCTACGTAGACGCCACTGACTGACTGTTACTTTCTTTTTGAATTGTAGAAACAAGAAAAGTAAAATTGATTGAAACTGATTTCTAATGTCTAGAATGCCAGAGCGCCAGCGTCCTGGAACGAAGGTTCCTAATACCACCACCGTTCGGCCCAAATGACATCTTGACGGAGGACATACCAAATGGTGGCCCACCGTTGGACTCGACTTCATCCGAAGTTTTACTTGACCTCAGTGAATCCAAACCACGAATCACAACTTTTACGAAGTTGCCAGACCTTGAGCGATACAACATTCAAGAAACAGCAGCCGCTTTGGCCACTTTCCTGAATCAACCGCGTCCCTTCCACCAGGCATCCAAGTCACTTCGGAACCGAAATGCTTGGGGGACTGTACTTGGTGAACAGCATGAGCGTCCTTACGGAGAAGTTCTGGAGAGTAAAAGTGACAATTTATGGAAACTATTCCCAAAGTACGCACAGAAGTTGGACGAAGCGGGCCCACAGAAGACTCAGGAAGAACAAGGTAATCTACACATGAAACGCTGGCCTTCTCAAAAGAAAAAAATCAATAAATGTTAAAAATTAAAAATTTCATCGAAAACTAAAATTTTAAATCATTTTTTTCTAAAACAAGATTCCAAGGAATTCCTCCAGACCATCAAAAGAGGTTCAGCGTGTCTAATGAGTTGCATAACACGAGGAGTACTTCATCCAGCCCAATGTCACTCACTGTGCTAAATTTTCTTTTCCCTGCTGCTGTTGACCTCTGACCTCGCAATGCTACTTAAGCTCGAGGCTTTAAACCCCAGAGGCGTCACCTTGCCCAGAGTGTAGTAAGAACTAGCTTCTATCATCTAATAAATTACACCAAGTGTTAATTCTGTTTTTGCTTCTTCTCCATAAACGTCTAGTTGAGAAACAAAAAAATCCAATAAAAAAAATTTAAACCTTCGAAACGTTTTCTGTAAATCGAAACAAGTGTTGCCAATTTTTCATTTTAAATAATATTATTGAGACATGAGACATATTAGAGTGTTAACTGGTAGCAGAGTAGTAATGAAGTAATTAAACATCTATTCGTAAGAAATGAAAACTAGTGCGGCGGTTTTACGAGTGAGAATGAGACAATTGTGTTTAATCAACTTCTTCAATCGTTGGACCAGCTCCGCCTGATGGTGGGGCACCTCCGCCTGGGGCTCCTGGGAATCCACCTGGCATACCACCTGGTGGTGGGGCACCTCCAGCAGCATACAATTTCGTAATCACGGGATTGCAAACTTTTTCCAATTCTTTTTGTTTATCTTCAAATTCTTCTTTTTCAGCCAATTGGTTCGCATCGAGCCATTTGATTACTTCCCCACACTTGTCTCCAACCAACTTACGATCTTCCTCTGTAAAATGCATAAGGAAATAATTAACAAATTGAATTTAATTCCCAAAACCTTGAATGAAATTCAATGCAATTCAACAATTCACACCTGAAATTTTATCCTTGACTTTTTCTTCCTCGATGGTACTCTTGATATTAAAGCAGTAACTCTCCAATGAATTCTTGGCTTGTACCCGATCCTTCTGTTTTTCGTCATCAGCCTTGTACTGTTCCGCTTCGTTTACCATTCGTTCAATTTCCTCCTTGCTCAGGCGTCCCTTGTCATTAGTAATGGTAATCTTGTTTTCCTTGCCGGTTGATTTCTCGATAGCAGTGACGTTTAGGATACCGTTTGCATCAATGTCAAATGTGACCTCGATTTGTGGAACACCACGAGGTGCTGGAGGAATACCGGTCAGTTCGAATTTGCCCAGGATGTTGTTGTCCTTGGTCATAGCACGCTCGCCTTCGAATACCTAAAGAAAAAAAATTGAAAATTAAAAAAAAATGAATTTCTAGATTTTCATTTAGTCAAAAAAGTCAAGATTAGTTCAAAAAAATTAATATGATTTTAGAAAAAATCTTACTTGAATCAAGACACCGGGTTGGTTATCCGAGTAAGTAGTGAAGGTTTGAGTCTGCTTCGTTGGAATGGTTGTGTTACGTTTGATAAGAGTGGTCATGACACCTCCAGCTGTCTCGATACCCAAGCTCAATGGGGTAACATCCAAAAGCAACAGATCTTGAACTTCTTCCGACTTGTCTCCGTGCAAAATGGCAGCCTGGACGGCAGCTCCATAAGCAACGGCCTCATCTGGATTAATTGACTTGTTCAATTCCTTTCCATTGAAGAAGTCTTGAAGGAGTTTTTGAATCTTTGGGATTCGAGTTGAACCACCGACCAAGACAATATCATGAATTTGAGCCTTATCCATCTTGGCATCACGAAGAGACTGAAAACAAAACAAAATTTGAATTATTTGATTAATTAAATACTTTCGTAAAATAATTTCATTCTAATAATTTACCTTCTCAACGGGCTCCAAAGTGCCTCGGAAAAGATCGGCGTTAAGTTCTTCAAAACGAGCACGAGTGATTGAAGTGTAAAAGTCAATACCATCAAAGAGAGAGTCGATTTCAATTGAAGCTTGAGTAGAACTGGAGAGAGTTCTCTTGGCTCGTTCGCAAGCAGTACGAAGTCGTCGGAGCGCACGTTTGTTGGTGGCCAAGTCCTTTTTGTACTTTCTCTTGAATTCTTGGACAAAATGAGTGACCATTCGGTTGTCAAAATCTTCTCCTCCCAAGTGAGTGTCACCGGCGGTAGATTTGACTTCAAAAATACCATCTTCAAT
>JABASK010000450.1:0-14732 GCA_019776465.1 Rambutanura hunanensis | reverse complement strand
CTTTCTAGGACACTCTTCTTGGTCGGCGATTTTTTGGTTCCCTTACAAAGGCCCAGAAGAACAGGATAGTAAGAGAAAAAAGAAAATTGTGTGGTCGACGCCGAACGTCTAGGGACGCTACATTAGGTTAGGTCAATTGAATTCACTGTTTATGTTAAGTTGGAGTCTGAATTATTCCGTTTATATTAGAATTTAGTCTAATACATGTACAGTATACAGGGCACATATATATGGCACAAAAACATATTTACCTCAAAATGATTTGTATGCGTAACCTACTCAAAAGTAGTACACTGTGGAGAGAATTCGACTAAACAATCTAGAGCATTTGAAAGTATTCGTGTAAGTATTCAATAAGTAATTTTTTGATAGAAAACGGTATAAAAAGTTTTTCGTACTTTTCCAAATCAACAAACTACAGTCATGTTAAGTTGTATATATTTTAGCGTGCCGTATATATATATATATATATAAGTACAAGTATATAAGTATATATATATATTATATATATATATTATATATATATACATATATATATATATATACAAGGTATTAGTATATACTTTTGATTTCGATAAATTGACCATTGGATGAAACTGCCCTTGACCAAAATTGCATCCTAAATCACTGAGCTAATAAATCTTTCTCACAAATAGTTTCTTCTTTGTGAATCTCAAGATGATCAAAGTGAAGATAGGAAAAAACGGAGTAAGATTTTCACCACGGCAAAGGAAAATATAAATAAAACTACAGGACAAAACATTTTATCCTCTAGAGAAAGTCAAGTTTCTTTTTTTAGAGACAGGAGAGTAAACAAATTTGACGGGAAGGGATGATACATGGACTTTTTAACAAAAGTGCAGATTTTTTTACACTGTCTCTAGACTAAAAGTGAAGCCAAGAAGACTGACTCTCGCTACCATCCCGGCAATAACCAACAACAACCAAGACAAAAGAGGAAACTAGCAACGCTTTTAGAATATGCAAATTATCTTAAAAAACCACACAATAAAAAACTTTGACGCAAAATTTTCACATTAATTATTTCATAATAACTTGTTGGGAAAAAAATCAACTTGAAACAACGGAAACCGGAAGAAGTATGAGTTATTACAATTTTCCAAAAAAAAGCTCTTCATACTGTTAGCATCACATTTACTTTAACCGTATGAAACAGAAGTAAATTTTTACTTTTTTTTAACATACCAATATTAATGCATAACAAAAATAATTAGATTTTCATTTCCTCTATTGACCTTTGACCTCAAAAATTTTTCGGAACTTAGCATAACGTTAGTTATGCTAAGTAATATTGAAGGAAATATCCATTTAATATACTGAAGTAGTAGGAGTTTGCAGCGGAACTTAAAAGCCAAAAATGGGAACTATAATGTGGTATTTTGTCACTGAAAGTATTTCTGAAAATCGAGTAGTTTCCTCTTCTCGGCACATGTGTAATTTAGAAGAATCATTAAACTTAAATGCGAGTTTTTGTGGGTAAAAATAAATTCAAAAAATATTAACTGAAAAAGTGTAGATCGTTTAGTTTCAAGTTTTACTACTTCTGTTAGCGTTCGTAGGAAAACTGAAAGATTTACGTATCCTTGCCGGAATGGGAAATTAGAAGGAAACAAAAAAAAACCCTCAAAAAATGTCAGATAAAATTCTTTACTTTTTTTTCAAAATTTCCCTTAAGAACAATTTGCCGTTTTAGCTTTGGTTTTCTAGATTTCATCTTGAAGCTTTTCGTCTGTGAAAACTTCCGTTTAATAAAAATTCACCCACTTTGGTACAGTTAATAAATTTATAACTTTTGTTGAATTTCCTAGTACGCGCATTTTCATTTTTTAAGAAAAAAACTACCGGAACTCTGGTTTCAACTTTCTGACTTAATTTAACCTAATTGCCTCTTCCCTGCTCTTCTTTTAATGAACATCTACATGTTTGCTTTTCCTTCGTTGAACTTGGAGAGTAAAAAAAACGAAGTTTGAGCACAATGTTCAAATTGTCAGTTTCAAATGTGTGAAATCCGCACTTAAAACACAAAATTGGTTTACACTTGCCAAACTTTGAACATTTGACACACATAGGGATACTAACCAAGACAAAGGGTACGACTTTTTACTTCCTTTTACGATCGTTTCCTTAAGGTCTAAATGCTGAATGGGAATCAGTATTTAAAGTCATTTTAAGACTTTTTGGTTGAGAACTGAAGAAAGTTTGGGAAAAGGGTGTGGGAAAAGGTGTTTTGATAGGAAATGGATCCTTGGAGACTTCCAACTTTCTCCCTCCCTTTGCTTCCCTTACATATCTCTTATAGGACATAAAAGTAGTCCATGCCAACTTTTCTGACATAATATTGATCACTCTGCCAGTAAAAAAAAGAAAGAAAAAAAGAACGGATTTCATTACGAGAAGAAAAAAAAACTGGAAATGCCTCAATGCCAAAAAATACTTAGGCTTTGATTTTTTTTTCAAAGATCTTTTCGTCCCCCTTTTCTTTTTTCTTCTTCTTTTTTCCACTCAAAAAAAATAGCGTGTAGAGTTGAATTGCCTTTATTACAAAAGTTATCCTGGTTTGCCGAAGATTTTGAACTTAAGAAGCTTCAAATATGACGAGAAACATGATTTTTTTTCAAAAGTCAAAAATATTCTTTCATAATATCAGATTTTCTCTCCAATGCTCATACATCATTTCCACTTCTTGTCAAAATTCTAAAAAAAGTTAGGTCATTTTCATTTTGAAAACTCAACGAATCTAAAATTGAAGATGAAAGTGATCGAGTTGTGAAATAAAAAAACTTCATAATATATTTTTTATTTACAGTAAGATATAGTTACTTTCTTTTTTAGAAAAAAAAACATCTTTTTTTTTAAACTTTCACAAAAAGAAAATAATGTGAGCTCAAATTCTAGAGCGAAGATTGACACTATAATACTATTACCATGATGTAGAAAAGTGGCGTCGTCGCAGTGATGTTTTTGACGCAAAAGAAATTTATCGATGGTATTTTTTTTCGTCACTTTCACAAAAAACACTTTCACTTTCCACGTGTTTCAGGTTACCACCTATTACAACTTCTCAACCTGTAACCTAAACCTAATGGAACGAGAATACGGATCTTAAAAACCGTTCCTTTACGAAATGTCTGATCATGAGAGTTTACTAATTGGGTTATACTTCTGTATAATATTGAATTATTAATTAAAAGTTTACATCTATGAAGTAGTGAGTAGTTTTAATTAATATAGTTTTACATTTAGTTAGTATTTAGTAGGATAGTAGGTGTTGCGTCACGTAGATTTTGTATACAAACTAATTTCATATAGTTGAAGCCTAATAGGCTGGATGTAGTTGACATTTTGAAAGGAACAGACGTCTTGAAAAAGTCTTGGAGGGAGAAACTTCAAAATTTCTTCAAAAAAAAAATCTGGCGCGGAAAGTTTTCTGTTACAAGTTGTCGATATTTTTGCTGTATGCTTTGAATTTGTCTCTGAATTTGTAACAAGCACCGTGGGCATATCATTGCAGGTCGAACTACACGAGTAACAAATTCATCTACTTATGATAGAATACGACGACGTAAGAGTGTCACGTTGAAAAAAATAAAACTTTTGGTAGCATTATACTCAACAAGGTTTGAACTTTCCAAGAAAAGCGGAGAAACGAATAGGAAGTTATTCCCTTGGATTCTTGTTGCATAGCTGCCGGATGTTCACCTGAAATGAAACAATGTATCAAGTTGACATGAAAAAGATAACGAAAAAAAAATGATACAAAAAGCGATCGATGAAAAGGTTAATGACCTTTACAAATTCGTTCCTTGCAACCTCCAACATTGTACTTCAAAAGAAAGACAACTCATTGTCTTCCTGAAGTGAACACTTCAAAAAATGATTCTTTGGCAACTCACGAAATTTTTTGACTGAATATATATGTAGCTGCTTGCAGACGGGGTCGAAGTATGTAGCTGCGCATGCGCAGTCGGCGCCTACGGTCTTTCTTTAAGCATTTTCTCATTTACAAACACGTCGTAAATTAAATTTAAAAAAAAAAAATTTTTTTTTACTTGAGCAAGCGGAAATGATTACCAATCTCGCAATATTGACTCAAGTGTTAGTCAACAAACTATTCTTCCGTATACCAAATTGCGAAAATTCGTTATTGTACCAATTTTTTTTGAAAATTCTTTGTTTTTTAGTCGTTATACGTGAAAACTACTTGAGAATAGGTCTGTGCTGACATATATGATTGTTTAAATTTAATTTATCTGTCGAATTTAATAATTTTCTGTTTCCTTTCTAATTATTTCTAAAAAACGGAAATGTTGACATGGAATTTAAATCACATGAAAATATAACATTCGGCGAAGCATGTTTTCTTCGGTTGCCAAAACGAAGGAGGAGGGTGACATTGAAGGCAATTAAATCTCTGCCAACGAAACTAGGACAACTTTTCATTCTGAATTCAGCAGCGATGTACAAAAAGCAAGAATATTAAATTTTCTCAATTGCACCAGTTCAACCAACCCGCCCACTCGTTTTATGTAAACTTGGCTTACTAAAACATGCTACTTCACAAGCACGCACGTAATATTATATGTATTTTTGGAAAACATATAAATATTACAAAAAAAAATACCGCTATATCTAAAATATCCTTACCATTGAGCTACATGTAAGTTAACACTAGCGGAATCGAGATTTGACGGCGCACAAGTGTAATTCCCCGTGTCTTTTCTTTCAGCCGTTTTGATAACCAGAGTGGCAATAGTTGTGTCAGAATTTACCTGGTGAAAAAAAAACATGCGAACTTTGACTTATCTTTATTGGAAATAAAAAGTGAACATGCTTTTTTTTTTTCAACTACAATTTTATTTTGTTGTTTATACCCTCTCGACCCACTGGTGTTTTCCATTAACATTCAAAATGCGTCCTCCATCATGAAACCAGAAAATGTACGAGGGTTGCTCGAGGCTTTGCATGATAATACACTTAATTTGTACAGTACTACCAGACTTGACGAAGATGTCAGTTTCTCCCAGAATCTTTGTCTGGGGTACCACAACTTCCATTGACACAAACAACGACAACTTGGGCTCACTCGTCACCTAATTAAAGAGAAAGAAAGTGTATAATTTAGAAAACTACTAAATGGTTTCATCAATTAGAGAACAAGTCGGTAGACTTTCTCTGGATAGGCCAGGTAGTCTAAAAACAATGCTTCGTTACACCGAACCCTTCATCGCCCTTACGAAACTCTTTTGATGTCTCTTCTATTTTTTGTACAAAAAGTTATTTTGCTTTGTTACACAAAATGGTTAGAACAAGTTTTGCTTTTGTTTGGATACTGAAGTACTCACTTGACACTCGTAGTCTCCTTCATCCCTACTCTGGACGTACTTGATTTGATAGTGTCCAAGTATCACTGTTATGCAAGACTTGAAACCTTTCATCGGCAATGAACGTGTATCTGTCCACTGTTAAAATATGTGCATCTCTTTTACGAATCCATGATACCTTGAAAAAAAAATAGATTTAGTTATTCAATATGCTTGATGTAAATAGTCCACGCAACTACGGCACACTATATTGTCGGCAAAGAAAATTTATTCGAATTATTTATTATACTAAAGGGTTTGTGGTTACAGCACCTGGTTTAGGATACATTAGATTTAGAAGCAGTTGGTATTTTGCGTTTTCAATTGTAAAACGTTTAAGAATGAAACTTTGTGCGTACCGATTTGTTTCCTAATTGTTTGACTTTGCAAGGAAGGAAGGCGTGAGTACCGAGCTGGGCTGTAATGTTGGTTGGAGTACTGGATTCAAAATAAGGCCCACCGTAACTACTCGTATAAGTTCGTCCTTCCCATCCATGTGCTGTAGGTCCCACTGTAAAACAAATCAAAATTGTAATAAAAAGTAATCAAAAATACGAAAAATCAGGTTTTTCGTATTTCGGGCAATTGAGTATAACATGTAGAATTATGTAAAAACCAATTGGTTTTTACATCTTAATGTTTTTTGAGAAAGTTTATTTTGNAAATAAGGCCCACCGTAACTACTCGTATAAGTTCGTCCTTCCCATCCATGTGCTGTAGGTCCCACTGTAAAACAAATCAAAATTGTAATAAAAAGTAATCAAAAATACGAAAAATCAGGTTTTTCGTATTTCGGGCAATTGAGTATAACATGTAGAATTATGTAAAAACCAATTGGTTTTTACATCTTAATGTTTTTTGAGAAAGTTTATTTTGTTTCAATAAAAATAGCAATGTTGTAAATTTAGAGTATTGGTCTAGTGCTGAAAATAAAGAAGGTTGACGAATATGGTGAAGAAATGAAAAATTTTGTTCTGTGTTAAAAAAAATTAGCACTCTTCTGAAATTTTACTATTCATTTGGCATTCTTAAAGTGAAAGTCACTTTTCACTTCTCGGATCAACGAAATGTCTTTCATTTTACTACGTGGAGACACAAAAGGCCTGAATATACTAAGAAACCTCATCTTCTAGACTTTCGTCCAAGTTTTTACATTAGTTCCTGAGCTGCATTGATGATTTGATTAAGATCTTCCACTTTTCCACTTAAGATATGATGAGAGTCAAAGCCTCAACCTTCGTATTCCCATTTGGTCATTGTCACTTGTCCTAGCCGAAAATGAAAAAAATGAGGTCACTAAAGGGTTCAAGTTGAACTAAAATTTCTACTTTACTCAATTGCAAAAAAAAGAAGAAGAGATAGCATCGTATTTTCTTCTAAATAATTCTAAGAGCAGTTATGTGCCTTTTAGTATCACCTACACCTGGAAAGGTTTGTGCTATTTTTGCTCAAAACATCCCACCACGTGTGGCTAAAAAGTTTTTCGGAAATTGAAGTACTTTTTGGTATTACGACCTTGTATCGTTATTGTTCAAAAGAGAAAGTGGGTGAAAGTGTATTACACTTTTCAGTTCTAAAGTCTAATGCTCCTTGGAATAATGGACTTCCCGTGTTCTCTCAAATAGAGTGGAAAAGTGGTAGAGTTCTAAAGGTTCCTTGTCATTCTATTCCGAATTGTGATTTACATTTGGAGTTGAGCAAGAGACAGCTATGCCTTACAACCTTGTCACACTACGCGACCTTCCGCCAAACTCAATTTCCATTTTCTATTCTATGCCCAACTCTGTGAGAAAAAAAAAACAAATTCTATCGAATCCACTTTTTACTGGAATGCTCTATGTACACACATTCCATTCAAACCTTCCAATGTTCAAAAAATTGTTCAAACTCAAGCCTAGAAGAAGAGACTACGGGAGAAAAGCTTTTTTGAAAATGTTCAATCTTTCACATTTCGATATTCAGATTGAAAAAAAAAACGTGAAGATTTGTGCTTTGTAACTTAACATCCTAAGTGAGAAAACGACTTTCTGCTTATGCAAAATTTATTCGAATAAAAGTCGCACAAAAGTGGTCGATTGTGATTGGCGTAAAAATTTTTAGTAGAGGAAAGGTTTTGGCACAAAAATCAAAGTTCTTTCGCACCTTTTGATTAACTTGTTAAATTTATAGTTAGATTGCCCATAAGTTTTTTTCTAAGCTTCTAATACAATGATTTGACTTTTTAGTATTTTTTTTTTTAGATTTAACCTTTTGTCCTAGTTGCGAAATACTACGTTTTTTTTTCTTGTAAAAACTTTGGAATCTTTTTGTACTTTTCTGCATGCTTGACTTCACTTTGGTGGTCCCTCTGTTCGTAATTCGGAACAAGATTAACAACCCACTAAGTCCCACCGTTGTAGAACAGTGAAAGTTTTTGGAAACGAGAGAACATTTAAATCCGCTTTTGGAAAAAGCCCTCTTTCTCTTCCCGCGTAAGTCGAATTTTGAACAGAAGTTCCTTTGTCTCTACGAATCTTTGATTCTTAATCTCCCGCTCTTTCGTTCCGGGGTTGAGAAAGTTTGAAAACTTGAGAGAAATATGGCGGGAACTTTCCTATTTCTAATTGACTTGAGCTGATTTAAAGTTTATTTTAAACTAACGCGCCTCCACTTCTGTTTTCACTAGCCCTGTCACTGCCACAGGGCGAGAAACATTCATTCCGAATCAAAAATTCTAGAGAAAAGTCGTCATTTTCAAATTCGTAGCACAAGTTTTTTGTCTTAAGATTTTTTTTTTTTTTCGCTTTTCCAATTTTTCTTTTAACGCCCCGTTGTCAAACTTTTGTAAATTTTTTTTTTCAGAATTAATTGGATATCAAGGATTTGTTGAGAGGGCACGAAAGAAAAGGAATTCAAAGTTTTTACAATTTTACATAAAGTCGATAAGTTTGGTTTGTGTAAAATCTGCCTGTTAATCCTTCATGTTCGAGAGGTTTTCTCCAAAAACTTATGAATTCAAAAAGTTTTTTTGTCAAAAAGTTTTGACAAGTCGTGCCTTTTGTTCAAGTCCACTTGACACCTTTTAAGTCTATACTTTTTCCTTTCGTCAAACTCGACTTTAATTTGAATTCAGCAAACACTTTTCCTTTTCATAAAATTTCCAATAGACTTTTAAAGTATTATTGATTTCCGAATTTTTACTTTTAATTTGAATATACCAGAGGAGTTCAAATGAGTTACTCTCGTATATTCAGAAAACCCCCCAAAAAATATTTTTACACTTAGAATACTTTTGATGTTAGAAATTGTAAAATAATTTGAAAACTTGAAAAAACAAACTTTGGGGTTTTTTATTTAAAATATTTCTTGACAAATTCTCTATTAAAAACGAAAAGCATAAAAAACTAGTAGCGAAATTTTTGAAAATCTAGTATCACCCAAAAGGTGCATTTTTTTTCTTATTTTTTGTTGCGTCATTGAACAAAATTTCGGTTATTCTGACATTTTTCTGACCTTTACTATGTGAACACGTACTACAATAAAAATGAGATTTTTACTTACACACCAGATCATTTCTCTTTCTGTTATTTTTCTTTAGAAAAAAAAAAGTCAGCCTCATAACTGGGCCAACTTATCAGGAATCTCTTGCATTATTCAGAGAACACCACTCGTCCGAAAAATGACTCGATCTCCCTGGCTACCTCGAAAGAAAAACCACAACCGAGAGAATACCCGGGTATTTTCAAGGGTAGCACAAAATAGAAAAACAAAAGGATGAAAATCTCTAGGCTCTTAGAGATGAGATACCATGATCTTATTCCACTTATACTTGGTTTTTATGCCTTTCCCTGTGCTAAGACTTCCGGTTTTTCGCCATTGTTTTCTTCTTACAATTTCGAACTGGAGCCAAGTTTTTAAAATTTAGGATTTAATTCCCTCTAATCCTGTTTCTTATTCTAACACGCGTAAACCCAAATTTTGAAACAGACTCAAAAGCTATGAAACGTTTATCCTAAATGGACAGAATTTTTTATTAAACTCGAAATTGTTGTATATAGTAGTCATTTATGAAAAGAATTTTTTGGTGATCACTTGTAAAAGAAAATGGGAATTTGGAGGAAATAAAATTCAGCATAAGAGTATAGACATTTTTTTGGGGTAAAATTTCAGTAGCCTACGCCTAGTGATCAGGAGAACGATTATCATTTGGCATGATGCTCTGCTCCAAAACCATAGAACCTATAAGCATCATCCAGGACCTCGAGGCAGGAAGTGAAAGCATAGCTCGGAGGAAAGATACGAAATCGATCGTAATCTGAGATCGAAAATGGGAATGGCTTTGTAGAAAGAATGACCAAGAAGACCAAATGGAAAAAGCAAGAAATCTATAACAATACTGTTTAGAATGGAGGTGACCTCGCCTGTAAGCGCGTGTCGCAAAAAAATAAAAATAATAATTATTTTTTGGGTCTACCTGATTCCGTAGGTTAATAGTTAACTACTTGATAAAATTAGTTAGCAAAGTTTAGTTACCTACTCATTTTTTTTCCTTAAAGGTCAATTTTGAGGTCAATAGTGTATAGTGACTAGATTCTCTAATAACTTTCATCAGTTCCGTAACTTACCGAACAATTCCGAAATCTTTTATTGCTTTCTACCTCGGTACAAAATTCGTTTGAAATACTCTACATTTCGGGTCAACAACCCTTGGCGCTCATTTAAAAGCTTTTTCAAATGAAATAAAGTGGAATTGAATATTTTCTAGTTTTGCAGTTTGGGATTAAGTTTAGATCAAGATAATTTTAAGTACGCTCATTATATTTCTAATTACCCGATACTTTTTTTAAATGTATTTATATTTTTAGTACATTAAAATCCATGTTTCTTTTGTTATGTCTTTTGTTCAAACGTTAACATTTTTTTCTTACTTTATTGTTATAATGGAACACAATTGTCACTATTTTCTCTGACTTATCATTTTTATCTAAGGAAAGGAAGAGCCTTAAAAATGAGCCATTAGAGTCAGATCCAGCTGAATAGAAAGTGTTTTTGGAGGTCTTTGTATATAGTTGGGGTTCCTAAATGTCCACATTTTTCTTACTTTGGAGTCTTAAGTCTAATGACCCGGATAAACCTTTTCTTTACTTTCTTCCTTGTTTGTTTCTTAGTTCACATTGTTTTTAACTATTATTGTCAAAAACTAGTAGGTTCTAACTGTTAGAGATTAAGATTATCTATTGTTCCATTTCGTAGATTTTTCTACACTTTTATCGAAATTTCTTAGTACTCAATGCCAAGAATCATCACTCTTGTCAGGCTATAAACGCAAAAGAAAAAAGAGCATTTTTGGCTCTCTTTCTGTTTATGAAATGGCAGCTTGGCGGTGAAAGAGAAATATGAAAATGTCAGACTCTGCCATTGTTTTCCGAGAAAACTCCGAAAAAAGAGAAAACTCCCTGAAAAGGAGAGAATATGAGATTTCTTTGCCAATTTTTGCAATTTGGTAAAAATGAAAAAAAAAAACGAGGAACGGAGAAGCAAAAAAAAAGAAGCAGACCTTTTTCTAACGTAAATTGGGCTCATTGGGAAGGAAGCCAAAGTCAATTCGTTCAATTCTGTACATTCTCTTTTTTTTTGGTGCTTGATTTGTTCATCGCCCTTTGGCAACCAACAAAAAGCAGAGAAAGTTCAAAGAGAAAGAACAAAAGGAAGAGATAGCAATACAGTTTTCTTAACAATAAAACTGCTGTTTGGTCAAAGAAGAAATCAAAGGAAGTTCAAATGTCGTCTTGCCCATCTATGTTATTCCATTTGTGCGTACATTGGTATATTGTGAAATGCTTGTCATGAACCTCAAAGGTCAGTGACCTCATAACTTTTAACCTATACCATAACATAGACATTTTCTCTAAATAATAGGTTACTTTGAACGTAATGTCCGTTTCGGATGCACTCTTTGGACTTTTCAAGGCCCATAACCCTAATTTTTACCGACCTATAGTTTATTTAGTGGCTTTTTTCTGTTGGTCAGCCCATTTGAGCTTCTTGTTAATTACATGAATAATGAAAAGTAATTAGTTGTTAAAATTATAATTTCAATTATAATTTTTCTTTAATGTGTTTCATTGTTCTATGCCGGTCGTTGAAAGGTTTCACACTGCCTGTCAAGCTTCATCTTTGTTAGCAAAATTTTGAACTTTCTCTGCACTTTGTACACTTTGACATAATAATTGCAATTCGTTTCGCTTAATTATCAAATGCTAAAGTGGCTTTTACTTTCACCTTTGCACCATTTCCTTTCATCTTTTGAAAAGACGAATGAAAGACTTGAAGTTAAAATTTTGCACATTGCGTTTTTTTTTAAAAAAGCAAAACTTATAACCTCTTGCCCGTATAAGTTTTACAACTTTTTGCACTTTATAAGCTCTGTAATTTACCAAAAAAAAATTTTTTTTGGAAAATTTTTCGTTTCCATCCAAAACTTTATCAACTTGAAACCCGTACCGTCGTCCTACGCGTTTTCAACACATTGACAAAAACGTAGATCCAATTAAAAGTGACTTTCACGCGTATGAGTTTTTTTTTTAAAACCCTAATCTAAAAACTTTTTTTTTATTTTCCCCTTGATATATCTTGAGACTATGGAGAGTCTCACTACAGGGAATACACTAATTTCAAAAACTTTAATCCCAACTGTGAATTCCAGTACGAGATTTTCCCTCGCCTTTTTAACTTATCATTAGGAATAAGATGAGGCTGACCGAGGAGGATGTTGAAAAAACTTTCTCCATTTTATTATTTCGAAACTACTACTTTTACAGGAGAAAGTGATGTGCGACTCTAATTTTTTCCTTAGAGAAACCTATGGCCTTAGCTTATATGCAAAAGACCTTAACTTTCACTCTGCGTTGTCTCCACAAATTAAGACTGATGCTCCTTCTGTGTCTTTTGTCTTTTTTTTACCAATTTTGAATAGGGTTTTCTCACTCAGAGTTCTAATCCGTCTGGGCAGATGTCAAATGAAGAGAAAATGAATGGGGCTTTGATGTGGTTTTGGTAAAGAAAAAAAAAGAAGTGAACATTTTTTATGACATTTGAGCTTTGACTCGAAGACTTAGCGTAAATGTAGTCATAAATGAAAAATATATGAGACTTTTACCTCCTGGTTTTTACAACAGAGAAACCTTTTGGTCTATCACGTGCCCATTTTGCAAAAGAGAAAGTCCTTTGAAGTACCCAAAGCACAAGAGAAATTTGGGCTTGCGAAGCCATAAATTAAAACGGCATCATTTTCCAAATTCTCAATTAAAAACAGAAAATTCAATTTAGGCAAATTCGTCTAATAACATTATTTTCTAGGAATGAATTTAGTTTTTTAGGTCAAACCTGACAGGACATACAAAATTTTCCCAGGATGTCAAACGGCGACAAGAATCGAAAACCAATAAAATTGGTTAAAGATAAAATCTAGAAATTTGCAATGCAGAAGAAAGCAAAAAAAAAAAAACTTTAGTAACCAACTAAAATCAACAATACAAAATTTGCAATTCTGAATAACCAAACAAAAGCAACACTTTTCACGCCTGGCAGGCAATTATATATTTAAAGTCTTTCAATTTTGAAAACATTTCTTTCCGAATTGTTTTAAACTTTTAATTAGTTTGTGTTTAAATTTTATTTTCATTTTTAAATTGAGAATTTTGACCAAATTTTAACTTCTAACTTCTAATTTACTGTAGAGAAGAACTAACAGAATAATAATGACCTTTGACACTCCATGCTTTCTCGGCGCTTTTTGCTTAACCTTTGGTAATTTAGGAAACAGTCGTGCGTCAAAAGTTCGAAACTGCAAATTCACTTTAGATTTGCTTTACTTTGAGTTTCACTAGGGTGAAAGTACGGCAAGAGAAAGCGCAGGTAAATGCTCAAGTCCTTCATGTGAGTAATATAATGTATTATAATTTCATTCACTTAAATTCACTTTCATTTCCCTTTCATATCCCAAATCCTTGCCATAATTCCCTTCAGGAAAAACACTATGCTCGTAGAAACTAGTAGAAAACTTTCTACCAAACAGTTTTTAACGTAGACGATTATTTTCAAAATCTAGTAAGCGGAAAAATGGAAAATATGTCTAAAAATTCACATTTTGGGAATTGAAAAACTTTTGTTTAAAATGCCAGCATCTTCATTATTGACATTAAAAATGGAGACATACGTAGTATATAATGTTTTTGTGTGCCATTTTTGTGCAGAATTTAGATTAAAAAATAGCAAACTTTTTTTTATAGTGCAAATTTTTTTTATTAAGCACATTCCTTCACTGTCAGAAAAATTTACAAACTCAAATCATCTCCTTTATCTTGTTAACACGGAGGGAAAGCGAGACAAAATTAAACTTTTATGAGTTGAAAATGAAAGCAAGTGTGTTGCTTTTTCGTTTAAATTTTTTTTTAATGAGAAGAGCACATTTCTTCGTTATTTTTTTTTTAAATCAATTTTTTTTTCACTGCGCATTAAAAAAAAAACTTTGAAATTTGAGCTCTAAAAAAGTTTTTAACCTTTAAGAACCAAACTTTTCTTTGTTACAAAAAAAGAGATAAAAACCCGCACATATTTTTTCTTTCGTCTTCGAAGACACACTCAAAGGAGTAACGCTAGACGAAGGCAAACCGCGGCTTTTTTTTTTATAATTGTCCAATTTCTTTTATTAAACTTTTCTTCTTCTTTGAAGAGAAAAGACAATAGGATAAAAAAAAAAAGTTGCTGGAAGGCGAAAAAGAAAAGGAAGTTTTTAAATGATGTATTTTTCCGTCTTCATTTTTTTCCTTCATTTATTTCCCTCGCTAACAACATTATAAAAGTCGGTCGACTCAAGTCTAAAAAAAAATGTCTTCTCTCCTACGATTTCCCTTTGCGACTTTTCAAAAAAAAAAAAAAAATTGGCCACCAAATCTCATTACACAAAACTTGGAACAAAATGCAAATTGACACTTGGAAAGTGTTGGGAAGAAAAAATCTTGTATTTTAACTTTTTCAAAAAAAATCTCCGGGTGGTCTAATTACACAGCTTAATTTTTGTATGAACACTTATACATCTTACTCTAAAAAGGATCATACTTGTTTAATAGAAAAAAAAATAGCATTCTTTTTTTTAAAAAAACTAGTTGTTTTTTTCTACTAAACTATAAAATAGCACAATTGAGACATAAATCTAGTGAAAAGCTGTGATATTCAATGAATTGGGGTTAGGAGCAGAAGGAAACTTTTTTTACAAAACTGTAGTCATATTTTTTCTTCAAAGTCCAAAGTCCATTTTCAAAATCTCCTGCAGTGTTTGGGCCTATTCTGTCCAGTTTCAAAGTCTTTTTG
>JABASK010000449.1:0-14735 GCA_019776465.1 Rambutanura hunanensis | reverse complement strand
TGCGCTACGATTTTCTGCACTACGATTTTCAACGCCGCGATTTTCTGCGTTAGGAATTGCTCGCATTTTTTTGAATTTGTGCTCGTTTTAAAAAATCGTAGCGCAGAATAAATCGTAACGTTTAGCTTAAATTCTCCCCCCATATGCCACGACAACGACTTGGGAGGGACTGAGCATTATTGGAGGAAAATATGAAAATACGGGGGGATATTCAGGACTAAGCTAAGAACTAAAATCCAAGTCAGCGTACTATGATTGGAATTCAAATGTTAAAAACCATGGGACCGCCACAGAGTTTAAACCCGTTCCATAAGAGAGGAATGGATGAAAGAGGAAAGGATGAGTTTGCCTTTACAGGGTATGGGTACATAGGAAGGCCCATACTCAGCAGAAAGGGATCGAAACGTCTTACATGCTCTCAGTTTTCGGAACTCCGAAATAGAGATTTTTGTGTTACCGGAACTCCGGTAATTATAAGGTACGTCTTTGGGGTCTGGAATTCCGACCCATTGCGCGTGCCTTATCCCGGTCTGTTGTGGTATCCGACGGACTGACCCCTCCATTTTTCCCGTCAGTTGTTTTTGATCTTTTTTGGGAATTGTAACTTTTCGGTTTTTTACCACCTGTTTAAATCGGTTTCTTTTGGGGTTAAATTCAGTTTCGTTTTGTTTTTACCACTTTGGTTTTATTCGATTTTTACCGTGGCATTTTCAACTTTGGTTTTTTCACTCAGAGTTTTTACCGGTTTAAATCAGTTTTGATTTTCACGCGTCACTTTACGCGAAATTCTCACGAGCTCACAACTCCTTCGGGTTTAAGCGTGTTTTCGGTTTGTGTTACGTTACAGAACTTTTTGGCTGTTTTTGCGTCGCGGTTATTTGTTTCATTTTCGTTCAATTATTTTGCGATTAGTTTTTCCGCGCTTTGGTTCGGTTTAGGGTTCGTCGGTTTTTGTGAAGGTTTCCTTTGTCGGCCTTTTGAAAGAAAGAGATACTCTTGCAAAGGGAAACTGCTTGACGCTTGGGGATTTGTTTTGATCAGTTTCGGTATTTTACCAGTTTTTAGCGTTTTTTACCGGTGCTGGAAAAAGAAACCTTACAATTTTTACAGAAAATATAAAATTCAAAATAAGACGCTTTCGATGTTTGGGCCCAATGCCATATAAAATACATTACGGCCATTGCACTATAGGACAATTTCCAAATCAACAAAGAGCTATTTTTTGCAACTTTAACTAAATGGTAGTTGCTAAGAGCGACGCGTTAGTAAACGCCCAGGATACTTCAATTCCTACCCATCAACTGGGTAACAGGAATGGGTATTAATTTTTATATAAAAGTGTAGATTATTAGGTTTGAAATCAAAAAAAGCCTTTTTGCATATCATTAGTTTATCATTGTCATTGGGCATTCGTTTTTTAGGCTTTTACCTGTACTGCGTGTGTATCGGACTGGCGTTTCTGTATACCATGAGGATAGAAACTCCTGTGAAGTGATAACGACTTCCACTGACATGGAAAGTTGTGCGCGACGGCATTCCACGACGAACCCTAACTGCATCAGCGCACCCAATTACAACACCACTTAAAACAGTTTAGCTTTTCAATTGTTAGCATAGTCATATCCCCTTTTAAATAACCAGTATGAAATGACCACCATTTTCTTGAAGACAATGGTGAAGCCTCATGTAAAATGACTCGCTCACGTTTTGTAAAAATTTTCAAACAAAGAATTACCATTTTTAAAAAATCCGCAAATGGTCCCAAAATGTTACAAATTGCTGAATTTTTAAAATGCGATGGTTTTTCTTTACTGACTGAAATGGTTCGGTTAAAGAAAAACAGGCGCGCAAAATTCTTTAGTTACACAACTATGAGCGGGCTGTGTAGCTCCTCCCACTTCACAGAAGTTTCTATCCTCATGGTAGATTAAAGAAAAAGAGGGTTTTGTTTAGCCAGTCCGAGCCTCTTCTCCCTTTCTCTATACAGAAACTGTCTTGAAATTCGCAATAACTTGAAATTTATGATAGGCGTGTTTAGGGCAAAAAAGTTACTCGTAAAATTAAGAATGTTACGAATAAAATACCAATTATTGGTTCCTTCTATACTCTAGCACAAATTCAAAATATTTATATTCGTTTAAGGTCTTGATTTGAGAATAGCATACCGCACACATCCACTTCCAAACACTATATTGCAATGAAAAAGTTATTTAAATTAAATGAGTATTTCATGGACCTTTCGAAGAACAAGGTTGATGAAAACTTGCAATCAAAATTGAGACATCCTTATGAATGTAACTCCTAGCTGTTAAATTTGCGCTACTGGGTCAAAAATATTGTAATTAGCGAAACCTTCGTTAAAAATCTTGATTTAGAAGGAATATATTAATTGAACGCAACATAACTGTAAACGGTAATATTGTGCACAATTTTAGTCTTCTGGGCGGATATTTTGGTACGAATCTTAGGATCGCCTCAGTTACCCCTATCCTAAATAGTTAGGACAAAAGTTAGGGAAGCGCTAGGAATTCCTAACTGTCCGGATTTTAGTAGGTTGTCCTACGACTGCCCTAACTTAGGAGCGACTTAGGATAAAACTCGGGCGGGAACTCGAAAATTCAAATGTTTTCTTATTTTTTCGGTGATTCTCGTCTTGATACTTAAGTTTAATTCTATAATTCAATAGACTAGTTTCACACTTAGTAGAATATGCCACCAAAAGGTGAACACACAAAAGCTAGACGAGCACTTAATTGGTCAAAAGAAGAGGAGACTGTTGGTTGATGCCATAATGCCAAACTACGACAAACTTTTTGGAGCCCACTCGAAAGTCGTCACTGAAAATCAAAAGAAGTCGCTGTGGGCTGCCATTGAAGCTACCGTAAATACTTAAATCTCGTAATTATGTTGTAACTTAATTTGCCAGCGGTATTTAATGCAACCTCTACTTTGTGATTAGGTGAACTACTTCAGTCAAGAGGCACGAACGCTTGAAGATATTAAAAAGAAATGGACTAAACTTAAGTCTGATGCGAAGCAGTCTAGAGCAACGGCGACGAAAAAGAAAAAAAACCGGAGGGACTGACGATGAAGATATCAGTCCAGCTTCAGAAAAGATTCTTGGAATTTCATCGTTGACTAAAAAGATAATGGATAAAATTGGACCAACTGCATTTATGGGTATTGTGTGTGCCATCGACTGCGCCGATTACATTTGGAAATCCTGACAATAGAGCAAATTGTAGCTTGGTACTAGTTAACTCAACGTCGGTAGTTAGAAATTTAATGTAAGTTTCTGCTAACTTAGCCAAAATTTTTGTCACACTTGCAATTATTTGGGATGCCGTCGGTTGGGAAATACCTACAATATCAGCAGTGTCGTCTTGAAATGTTCCTTTGGCAAAAACCTAGTGAGAATATTTCTAGAATTTATATCTTATATCGTATTTAGCGTTTACAAAAACTTTATTTACCTTAATGCTGCCAAAATTTGAGTAGCGACTGAAATTGCATGATTTCGCTAAGTTTTACGATGTCGCTCATCTTTGCATAAATCAATAATTTGGTTAAAAAAATTCGTTTTTTGTAAACTTTTTATTTAATGAAGGCTTCATATGTTACTCCAACACGTTTTCTTTTATTGAAAAAATTAATGTATAAATGTACATTTTTATGTCCAAAAAATAATATATAAACACTAACATTAAAGTTAATTAATTATATTTGAAAAATGAACTAGACATCGCTGTGAAAACGCTTCACGGCTCGTATTTTACTCTCCAGACTTCTTGCAGGCACATTTCTTTTCCCCTTGGCAGTGGATGCCCGACCAACGTCAATTTCTCCTAAAGCGGTGTCAAATGGATGTTCCAAAGCAATATAAGAAATATTTGAAGTCGAGGTAGACGGAATTAAGTTCAAAGTTTGTACAGTTTCAACACCAGTAACAGCTACATCACCGATTGGTAAATTTTCAAGAATAGGTTCAACACTAGTTTGAGTCAAGGGTTCTGTTTCAGTCGTGGGTTCCGTTTCAGTAATGACTTCCGTTTCAATCCAAACTTCTGTTTCGGTCCTGGGTTCTGTTTCAGGCAACTATATATATAAAAATGTTAGAAATTCTTTCAAAAATAAGTTTTTGGAGACAGGTTTGTATGGTTCTGGATAATTGGTTTTAAAATATGTTAATGTACCTGGTTCAGGCTTTCATTTTCATCAAGAACTTGGTCAGTTGCTGTGATTTGCTCACCAATTGCAATTACCTCGATATCTTGTTCCATCTGTAAGTATTTTGAGTAAGTTAGTGTAAAACAAATTAGGAAAATAAAGAAATCTATACCGAAAATATAAAATTTTTTGTCAACTTTAAATAATGGTAACCTTAACTTACATTTTCAACTTCAATCTCGTCAGCAATGTACACCTCCAGATGTTTACCAAAGTCATTTTCTTTGCTTGTATCATCCTGAAATAATTTTTTTAAAGATTAGGGTTAGGATTGAAACCACTTACTACGAAAACTGATAATTTCATAAAGAAGTATATATATTTTTCTTACAATTTCAACAATATCCAAGGAAACTGGTGGAGGAGGAGGTTGAATTACAATTTCCACGTCTGGAATTGCCTCAATACCAGGAATTGTTGACAAAAAAATAAAACAGATTTTATAAAGAAACATTTTTTTTTTAGATCAAATTACCTTACTGACACGTCCTCACGGCAGACAGAAGGTGTACCAGAATTTGACCCTCCAGATCCTGACCTAGAGACAGAAGCTGTCCATTTGTAATTGTCAAAATCTGACAATTTCTTTGTTAATCGTTCAGTCAATGCTTCAAGCTGAACCAAAACTTCATCGTGAGCCCATTCTAAATTGGCTGTGATAAATAACGCCTCGCCTGAACTTTTGACTAAACTATCTGCAACTTTTTTCCGAATTAATTTTTCTAATTCTTCTCGCAGAATTTCATTGGTTCCTCGTAATTCTCCAACGTTGGCTGTGGACAGGTCTATATGTTCTTCGAGGTCCCGAATTATTCCTCGAAGTTCGTATATCTAAAAGTATACTTAATTGTTAAAGATCTTAAAGTTGACAGCAATTCTCAATTGTTTAAAATAGTCACCTTTTCGATTGAATTTTTTAAATCAGTTTCTAACTTCTCAGTTTTTTTGGCAAGCTCCACTTCAAATCTAGCCGGTTCTATGGGAATCTATGGGAATTATATTTCCTTGAAGACCTTTTTTTAAATGTAGTACAGCGAAACTACTCGGGATTGGAAGACCCATTTTGCTTTTTAGCCCGGAGTGGTTCGAATTCTAGAAGGTCCGAAAAGAACGCGGTATTTCCTTACGATTCAGAAATGAAGAGAAGTAAAAAAAAGTAGAAGATTTTACTAGTAAGAGTTTCAATAAATGATTAACTTTAACGACGATCGAATTTTTTAAACTGGTTTGTCAGTTTGGACAAGTTGTGTGAATGGGATTTCGTTCGGCACGCTGGAGGCGACCGCAGGGATACCACTTGTACTCTGCCGCTGAGATAGAGATAAGGGATTATGTACATTTCCTCGACAAACCTCGGTTCCACCTTTAACGTATACTTTCTGTGCGACGGTTTTTGCTACTTTTATGCCACCACTCAAAACCTATAATTTATTTAAAATTTGAATTAATTTCTCATCAAACAGTATTAAATTAAGTAAGTTAGGTGGGCTAGGTTGGGCTCATAACCTACTCAGGTAATTTAAACTAACCAAACTGAACTACTTGCACTAATTAAAGCCAAAGATCTTAAACTTTGTCTCGTGTCATTACTATTTTCTACCGTATTATACAGTATGGAGTTGAAGATCTATGTCTAGTTGCAAAGTAATTAAGTAAAGTTAGTTGTAGCTCACTAGTTTTTTTTTATATGAATAAAGATTTAAGGTATTTACTGTCTCAAGTACACTGGGTGCTACGACTTGCACGACTGCCCAGAGTAAAATAATTCCTAGGCAAGAAGTTAAACAGAATTTCATGACTTTTTTTGATTCTGGAAATTTTCCTGAACTTTTAAACGAGTATCAAGTTAAGTGCCAAGTAAAACTGAAGTATGTAAGCTACTCACCCATCCTGCTTTTAAGCGAATTTAGAGTAGGGAAGGGAGGAGAAGTTGAATATTGAAAGTTTTCAATTATCTATTATTGTTTGTTACACCAGAGATTATTTTACACAAATTTTTCATTCACAATACCTATAAAAAATCAGTTACGTCTCTGGTACCGGACAGACAAGGACAATCTTGATCTCCGTTTCATATAAATCTGAAACTAACATTCATCCTATTTATCTATAACCAAGTGAGACTTGCGAACTAGTTTATTAAGAAAAGTTAACTAGGAATAGGTCATACTAGGTTTACACAATCCCTGTCTACCGAAATCATACCTAAGCCTACGTATAAAGTGCCAAACCAATTAAATTTATCTTCATGGAAATGCATCTCACCCTGACCTTCCAAAATGCTAAAAGTGTATTTACCAAAACGTTAAAAGAAATCTGTACCAACTCAGTCAATTCGTTAATAAAAAGGTCTGAATAGTTCAGCAAATTTATTATGTTAGGTTTAGTTTATTTTTTTTCCTTAAAAAGAATTAGGAAAATTGAATTAAACAAGTAGGCGTGCTGGATTGTGGATTCAGCACTGGTCTTCGGGACATTTGTCATGAGTACATACTAATAATAACAAACAGCCAAAATAAGATGGATACTGCTAAAAGCTAAAGGACACATTTTTTTTCGGTTAACTTAGGTACACCCGCTTCAACTCCTCGTTGTGAAAAGGCTATTATGAGCCAAATCTAGAACTCTTAAGCCGTTGGATTGTTGACGTTGTTAATATATGCCGTTATATGGGTACGCCTGTGTATATGTGTACTTTTTTACCGCTTTACCGTTATCGAAGCATACTCGCTAAGGACTGACACTCGTTTTCACGTTGGCCATATACACTCTAGCCTGTTTATATCAACCACCCAGCCATACCCTTTGATAAGTCTGATCTGTGTACCAAATCGCGACACTGTTTAACCTCTAAAAGCTACCCAAATCGATCTCGGACGGACAGACAGACAGACGGACAGACGGACATACTAAAAACTCTTCCAGTCGCTGGCACGTTCTGCATAAATTTAGATGTAGTACAAATAAGACGGTGCTCCGTGACAGACTAAAATTTCATCACTTTTCAGTTAACATCTACTATAGCCTTAAAAAAGTGTTTTAAAGAAGGGAAAACACCGGCTAGTTATCTCGTTGGACAAACCCATATCTAAAGTCTTCCTAGTATGTCTTTGACATACGTTCCAGAAGACTAAAATTTATTAATGACGAACTAAAATCAACCTATTTATATTAAAATTGTGAAAATTTTTTACAGTAGTTGTAAAGGATATAATTTATTGGTTTCTATTGTCGGTTTCCCAATTGCAAGCATCCCAACGATTCGAGCTGAGTTAACTCCAGGGAGAAAGCCACTAATGCGTTTTTACATTGATTATTGTAATTGGATAATTATTATTCTAAAAAGTTTTCTTAAATTTCTAAATAAGATATTATTCAAAATTCAAAATTAAAATTTTTTGTAGAAAAAGGGCAATTTTTATGGCTACAGGGATACCTTCGATTCATATTCTTTGCTAAACCAATTGTAAATAGCGTCCCGACAAACTTAACCTATCCTACTCTTTTGAATTCATCCGCACCTGGACTTGAGGATCACTTTATTAGGTTAGGTTCCATTAGGTCCTTTTTTCTGTGAAATCAACACAATTCACATGTCTAGGTTATGTTAGGTATGATGAAAATGAAATGTATGAAAACATACTTCGTTAGCGCCATTCACAATGGTCATGAGCCTTTCATATCGCATTTTTTTTTCCAAAGCGGCGGATTGTTATAATTTTTTCAAGTCCCTACGGACGCTTAAGGGGTTCGGTTAAGGGCTTGTTATATCAGAAAAGGTTCTTTTACCCCAATATGATAATTTAGGTGTAAGCAAAGGTAACGTTCTAATTTTAGCCTTTTCCTTCAACCAAGGTTTGACCTCAGCCCATAAATATAGGTGAGATCTCACCTTTTAAAATCAGTCTCAAGTCTCAAATCAGTCTGAAGTTAGTCTGAAATCGGTCTCGCAAATTCTGTTAACTCAAGTCAAAGTATTCAACTTAGATCCAAAATCACTTGTATTTCTCCTTTTTCCGTCATAATAAATAAACTCAAATAATTCAATAACAAGCAAGTAGATCTGCCCAATTCAACAATTCGCTCTCCCAAGCTATTCCCGTCAGGGCTGAAAGACCATTTGCCATAGCAGAGTCGATTGGGGCTAGGTCAGGGGTCAAATAAATATTATTTATTTGAACAACAATTTGCTGTTGAGTTGTAGAGTTGTATTCATTGTAAATGGTTTGTACTTTACTCGTCGTCGTTAACCAAAAGGGGGATTACACTTGGAAACAGGGAAGTATCGTGATACCCTTTTAAGTTGGGAGCGCAAGTATGACTGACTGATTTATGTCATAAGTACAGGTATTTATACCTGTCTCTTAATTAGTTAAATTACTAATCCTATTCACTGAAGTTCCAGGAAACATACCCCTTTAATTGCTAATTAAGACAATTAAGAGTTCCTAGGCTTCTGATTGAGGTTACACGTGGAGGAGGAATCTTATTGATTAGTGATTGGTGAGAAACTACTGGTGTTGTCATGGCACCAACAGACAAGAGCTCTTGTTTAAGAAACGATTTTTGTTTACGACGACAAGGTCGTCGACATTTGATATCTTATGTTAAAAACCCAAAAATGTCCTCCGTCACGTTTACTCCACTCTTGAAATCTGAATACAACGGCTTGGCCAGGAGAATGGTTGCTGCGCATGCGGACTTTCAGTTCTGCGGAATTGAACCCGCCGGAACCAAAATAGACAAAACCAAATAACCAAAATTGACAGATGGAAATATATAAACGTTAGGCAAAACCCGATAGCACGTCTAGTCTTGCACCATCATGGAGTTAAAAGAAAGTTTAGCAAACTGGATGGGAAAAGTTTTTCTACCGCTTGAGTGGACGATTGGTGACTGAACGAATCTCCCTTCTGCGCTTGTATCTTTTCTTTGTGGACATCCTTCCAATGCAGCCTTTTTATTTTGCCAAAACACGACGAGACGTTTATGAAGTTCTAGTCAGAGCAAATGTGATGAAGATGATCAGAAAACATTTTCCAGGAATGACTTACTCCCATGTAACAATGGGTGAACTAGGGACGACTTCTTTTCCCTACTGCTGCTAAGCCGTAGGGCCATGCAATAACGCGTCGATGGAAAAACTCTTTATGAAATCAAAGTTCCGTTTTTCTGTCATGCATGCCTTTCGTAGAAGACTACATCTACGCCAAGACCAGTCAACATCTCACAATCATCATCGTTAATTCAACCAACGGTCCTTTTAAGTACCACCAAAATCTACAAAGAGCAAACGTGTTTTTTTATCAATAGAATGTCGCCGTGACCTTGAGTTATTTCGAAAACAAAATGGCATTGGCCTTTAGCCACCAGAGGAAGGGCTTGACACTCCTCTGTCCCAGCAGAGGCTGTCAGACTCCACCTCCAGTCAAAACCGGTCACGCAACTTGGGATTTAGATGCCATAGAGTACTAACTACTACATTTGTTCCAGCGATGTTGATACCAGCCAGGCTTACGCTTCCACCTTCCGCTTCAGAGAATCGGGTCGCTGTTGCCAAGATGGAAGCAATTATGTGAGGCCTGGCATATATTCTCACACCTATTGGACGTCGACTGCCGGCGCTATCCACGGTCGCGACAAGTTGGTGTGGCTCAAATTGAAACGTATCCGATGGAACCGTCCATGTCTCAGGAAACAGTAAAATATCTGACGACAAATAACTTGAGTCATTTAAAAAATTGCTTGAATGCTTGTGCAAAAACTGGACATTATGAAAGATGAGTTGCATAGAGCTATAGTTGTGTTGGCGTAAACGTAAAAATGTTGGAAGTAGTCGAACATTCTCGTGCCGTTTCATTTCCTTCGCCAAAGCACTTGAAACATCCGGCGGATTAGCCTTTCTAAGTTTCCAAGAATGAATAGGCCGTTGGACGCCGTTGCTCTAGAGCATGCAACGTAAAGTAATGCCCGTGTCATTAGGTGCTCAATGCGTATGACAACACTACCAAACAATATTTATTTAGTAGGTTTAGCCACAAAATTTTTGAAATTAAATTTACACTTTACCATGTTTAGCTTTCTGATTGAGCTTTGTGGATCGTCAGAGCCTCCCCTGGGAAAAGTGGAAACTGCTTAGGAACGACCTTAATGTTCTGTGCTCTCCAAGGAATATCCAAGGCAATCATTTCAAGCAATTGTCCACTGTGAACCGATCCCCAGGTATGTTGTTAGAATTTGGTGACATGCTCGCAAATTTGCACCGACATCATCGTTTTCCACTTCAATCCAAACTCGTAGCGGACGGCTGTCTGAGGGAATAGCGTTCGAAACTCCCATGTCAACTCGCTTTAGTTGTCCGACAACACCATTCACTGAACCATCTTCACAGTCGACGTTTACGGTCATCAGATATCGGGCCCCTACTTTCAGTGGAATGTCCGAGGCAAGTCCCATGGCCTTATTTACGGGTTTGTTGGCCAAACCTTCCAGAACGTATCCTCGGGTGTACCGCATCCCTGAACAATGTCAATGGCTTGACTGTTAACTAACTCTCCAGGCATCCGTTGTACCTTTGCCAAATTCAATGCCGAAACTGAAGCGTTGGTCTGGAAGAAGTGAACAGGATACTGTGATTCTACTTCTGGTAGTAAACTTACCAATCATCTACTTCAAACTAAACGTTCAACATCTTCGGTGATTTGTCCCGAGGCCATATGGTTGAGGGCGTTTGCGAAGTCAGCATCCTCACGTTGACGTTTAATAGTCTTCAATTCGTGGACATCAAAGTTATGCCAAAGCGGTTTTTGGAACAGGAACATGATTGTGCTATTCATTTTTCCATTTGCCAACGATGTAGCCAGGATTGGTGGTAAATGATAAAAGTCTCTTACAGCTAGTATTGACTTTGGTGCCGATTCGTTAAACAAATCTCAAATTGTTTGAGAATATGCTGTCCAACCATACTTATTTCGTTATTACTTTTGAGTAAGTAACAGCCCTAGAGTTTGCAACGTCAGCCGAGAGAGCAATTGCTTCGACTTAATTAATTCGTACTTGAAAAGCGGTGTGTAGTGTCTGCCCACGGATGTTGTGAGCTGCGTTTCCGATAGGTGCGGTAACACCGATACTTTGTCGGGGTTGGCATCGCTATATTGACTAAAGATTCGTACCAAACCTTGGTGGAGCGTGTTATTTAAGTGCGACTTGCCTGCGCCTGCTCCTCGTTTAAGGTATATGTTAAAGGAAAACCTGTCAGAACGTTTTACTTTACCACCGCAGGTGGATGTTCCTATTGCACGTAATCCGACTAACTTCGAGGGCCTTGGCCATATACAGCAAGAATACAGACTCTGCGGATCTCCGATCTTGGTTTCTTGCAAAAGATTTAAACAAATCTGCACGGTTTACTTTTGTGCTACCAGGAATCGAATTCATCTTTTCACGGCCAAAAATTATAGGGAATGCCAGATGTATTGCATTTTCATCCATAACGACAGATACTGGCTGATTGCCTTCAGCCGGAGCTATGCGAATGCCGTGCTCTCTGGTTAGGGCCGTTTCTGCAGCTGAAGTTAGTGAAGCTTCTTCATTATTTTAAGTGATTTTATGTTGAACTTCTTCCGACGGATTGTTTACATCATTTCGAAATTGATTCAAGTGGTCTGCATAATCCTGCATTCAAGTAGCAGAGATAGATATTCCACGTTCTTGATAGAAAGGAGTGGCAGCTAGAGTGATCGCCGCCGCAAGAACCCGCCAAGGGCGTACATTGCCACAAGCGTAGTTCCTCTTTTCATGTATTTGTCTCACTAGTCGAAGGTGTAGACAAGCATCGTTACACCTAAATAAACCGTCATGTAAACTCACTCTGAAATAATTCAAGGCAGTACTAAACAAATGTACCTTGACGCCCGTGCACGGCCCAAATGGCTTGGAATACGTGATGAGACAAACCTTGCTTCTAGTTTAGTCTAGTGTAAAATTTCTGACATGACAGCTGGAAATTGTAGTCCATTGGATAGGGCCAGCTGAGAAATCCGATGGAGTTTGATAGCGTTATAACATGTTATACAGAACGATCCTTCACCCGAATTAGCACCAAACCTTGAGTTCAAAAAAGTATCCGATACGTTAGTGAATTGAGAGCGCTGAAGACCTTTGGCGGAGCGTTCAAACAATAATCCGCCGCAGCAGTGGCATGCGTGTGGGTCCCTGTTTGCATTCTTTTTCAAACTTCCCTGCCACGTCTTTCCATTGACCGCCCACTAACCCTCGCAGTTGACGTGAGGCTGTATTCCGGGCCTGCTCCTCTCGCCGACGCTCCTCATCCTCCCTGGCTAGTTGATGTGCCGGCGCTTTTTGTTTAGTCTAGTTTACGAGTCATGGTATTTTGATGTTGCTCTTCCTGGCGTCGATTTGTATCCAACCGAGACAACTGACAAGTGACTGAGTTATGAAGTCGATGAACATTTCGACTTACAAAGTTTAAGTTTCGACGCACCATTATGTCAATAGTACACTTGAATGAATGTAACACTATAGTTTGCACTATGGTTAGGTTGGTAGGTAGCATTACTATGTTAATTCGTAACCAAATTGGAAAATATTTCAAACGAATCAAATTCGAATTCAAACTAACTTCAGTAAACACGAAATTTAGGACACAATTAACACTTTTATTTCAAACACAACAATTATTTCAAACTATTCTGGCACTGACAATCATGTTGATGCGTTTTTAAACTCTGCGTATAAAAAACAACCTATTTATAAATAATACAATATGTACTTAAAACATGTTGCCAAAGCAACAACAGGCGTAAAATTTGTCTATGAAATCGCTTATGCTCAATTTTCAAAACCACTAACTTGTGCATAATAAAGGAATTGTGTAAAAATGGGCTAACTTTAGTTCACCGTTGTAAAATACCAAGAGCCCATAAACCACGGTGAAAGGGATGAAAGCAAAAAGCTCTTTCGCGCGCATAAGAACCAACGACGAAAGCTTTTTCCCTCCAACTTTTTCCGTTATGAGTGGAAACGGAAAACTCAACTTCCTTTTCTGTCGTATCTTCCGGTGTAAAAAGAAACCGAGTTTAACTAAATTGGTTTTGTCTTTAGAACTGTTTTAAAATTAAAAAAGTCACCGTGTTTAAAGTCACCTGTGACTGCTCACCTTCTCCTCGAATTTCTTCTTCTATCCGAACTTGGTTCATTCAATTTCAACAATGGTAACTGCTTTTTTTTATTTGAATCAACTTGAAAAAGGCATGTGTGAATTGGATAGTTTCAAAGTGGTGATTCTAAAAGATTTGTTCAATTTCATTCACTATTCATCTTACCAATCGGCTCAAATTTTCTTGAGCCGATCATCGTGATCCGGCATTGTTAATACGAGCCTAAATGTTTCATTACCTCTGACACGGTTGACATTATAAGAAAAGACAACTGTATTGTAACTAAAATAATCTCAACTTGATCAAAAAGTTTTTTTTACTGAAGTCGGGGGGGACCGACTGGATATGACATATTGTTTACTTTTTTTTAAGCGCGAACCATCTTTTTTTTAACTTAAAATTCTTACAACGCTCCTAAAAGTCGCAAACAAAGTGGCGCGTGGCGCCAAATCCCGAAATACTAGTAACCATATATTTTTCTGGTTGCGACCCAACTTAATCGGCATTAATGAAAAAGTTATTTTATCATTTATCAAATTTTTAGACTGTACCTACTTCAGAGTATCAAAAACTCACTACCTTCAAATTTGTGACAAAAGCGCATTTGCAGCGTTCTGAAAATGGTTATGAATGACTTGGGTGATGAAACAAAGTTATGCCCTTTTTCTTGTGTTAGAAGTAAATGCTTTGTTAGTTATAACTCGTAGTAGCTAATATTTAGTACTAAAGTACTAGTTTGTTAAATACAGACAGAAAAAAAATCTGGTGTAATGTATTAACTTGACAGTTAATATTTTTATGAACTAACTGTCCTAAAAAATTAAACGCGCTACAAAACTGTCGAGACTACCGGACCAATTTTACTTTTGTAATAAGCAACAACGTTTGTAAATCATTAAGAAGTTTTACTTGGTTTCGATATACCACCGGTCAGTAAAATAACGTTAAATAACGTTAATAACATAACAACAATAAAATACGAAATTTTTTTATACGTACTTTCATGTCAAAGATAGGCAATAATGTGAAGTGTGATGATTCAAAAAATTTATGAGTCGTTATATAAGACAAAATTTATAAAACAAAAGGAATAAAATTTTCTAACAAACTTGCAGTTTTTTGCGAATAAAAATTTTAAAAAAACGCGGTCAGATGACCCCTTGGTTTAAATATAGTTAGTTATCTTAAAAAAATCGTTAAAAAATTACAACAATTCTCAATAAAATATGTTAACAGACTGAATTCAACTTTGGTTTATTTGCAACTGGAGAGATTTTTGTTTTACTGACGAGTATAAGTAGAAAAGAGTAGGCAAAGATTGTCCTGTCC